>VNKF01002080.1:0-58596 GCA_008044355.1 Drosophila lacteicornis
TTCACGTACGCCATCGATGTTTTCTGGCACAACGGCTGTTTTTGGACGACCTTCGCGGAATTCGTCTTTGAGGGAGCGTCGGCCACGATTGAATTCGTTGTACCAGTTTTTCACAGTGCTATAGGATAGTGCTTCATAGTCATACAAAGATTTAAGTTCATCGCTGCACTCTTGTCGTGATAATCCACGCCGAAAGTTGTGAAAAATGATCGCACGAAAATGTTCACGAGTTAATTCCATTTTTTTGCGAAATTGATTTTTTTAAGTAACTGTAAACAACACAAATGATAGTCGTACGTCAAACCGTTCTGAGTACGTTTATGCTTAAAAATGTCGAACTTTTCAATGGAAATGTCAGATTCCACCTAACAACACTTAGTGTTGCCTAGGCCAGAAATATATATAGCAGCCCACGTAGATAAGAAGAAAATATAATTTAACTATAATCCTTCAATAATTGTATTTCTTAAAAAGAAATCTTCCTTATTTATTACAAAAGCTTAGTCATTAAAGTCTCAGTACATACTGTTTATGCATAATTTAAAATATTTTTAAAACAATTTTTGTAATAGCTTCCCCACGAATATCAGGAGCCCCCCCCACACGTAATTATAAATAAAATTCCGGAAATTAACACCTCCTACTAGAGCCGCTCGGCGCTCCGGCAAATCGTTAACCCAAACCAAATTGTAATGGCTGCAAATCGCCCCAAAAAACAATAATAATCCTGGCATAAGCCTGACAATGAGATGGCGTGGGCGGAAGGACACAAAACAGGGCCGAGCAGGGCGGAAAGGGCGGGCAGGGCAGGATAACAATGATTTCAATTACCATGCAGTGTCGAATAATTATTTTACCTTCTTCTTTTTATGTGAACAAGTGCGTGGAGTGCGTGAATATTGCTCCCGGGCGGATAAAAACAGATGAGCGTCGAACTGGGAGGGTTGGGTCTCATTCGAGGAAGGGCGGACGACGGCTATGTCTAATGTGCACAAATTTATGACTTTTGCTGCCCGGCCGTTGAGGGGTCGTTGGTTGGTGCTACTTTGCCAGCCTCCAGCTTCCGGAGGACTCGCCACCCCGAAGCGACATCGGGCACATGCTTAAGCTCATTATTATCGTTTAAACAAGTCGCTCTACGTGCGCCACCAAGAGCCACTTGCCCTGCTTAGCCCAGCTCCTGCCTGCTATCTGCCTTCTGGTCCTTGGGGTTGCTCCTGGCCCACTGGCTGCCGCCGAACGTTAAACGTTTCCAATTTTATTTCTCTCATATTGTGGGCCTAAGCCCCCTTTGTGCCGTACCTCCATTCGATACGAATTCTGTTCTGGCTGCTGGTGGAAATCCTCCCGGGACGATTGTGTGCATAATTAGAATGGAAGGGTTGGGCCCGGGTTCACGGCAAATCGACATTTGTCGTAATGTCAATGATTAAAATTTAGTTTTATGCGAAAGAGCGGGGAATGAAGGTTGTCTGGAAGGGGAAGTCTTTAAAGGGAACAAATCAGCCAAGAAATAATTTAAAATTTAAATTTTAAATCTTGATTAAAATTGGAACATTATGTTTGGATTTCTTAAATATAAAAAATATAGTAACCGTATTAAACCTATAAATATATATAGACATTACAAAATGGTTTAGAACCGAATAATTATTTGCTATTTGTTTGAACTTTAATGGTTACTTTTCGGGCTGACTTCTGAATTGATAAATTAATTAAGAATAATTACACATATATATACAATAAAGAGTAAAGGTTAATCAGATTTTTTTTAAATTATTTTCTATTTAAATGAATATATGTTTTCGTTATATTTTTATATGTTAATGCGAATAACTCATACAAATTATGCGAAATCCTAAGTTGAATTGTTTTTGAAAGGGTATTATTCCAAAAACAACTGTAAGAATCTGTGTTACATATAATCCCTTAAAGAATTATCCCTAAAATAAAAGAAAATATTCCAGAGCTTAACAAAAAGTAATTGCAAGTTCACCTTTTAAAAACAGAATCTCTAAACAATCAACCATCCGAATGAGGTGTTCTTTGTGCGCCCGGGTTATGGGGAATTTCCACATTGAAAAGCACTTAGAATCAAAAACCAAAAATCCAAAGAGCTTAGTGCGAGCACAGAACGGAGGCAGAAGGGCAATAAAAACACTTGACACTATGGCAGGAATAAAGCAAACGAGCAAACGATCATCCATCCACCCTCCGTTTTGTATCTCGGAGTGTTGTATCCGCTGGATACTCTCGGGCTCTGCTCATTTTCCCGGGCCGCGTTTAGTGCGTGGGCTTTGTTTATATTTGCTTGGCTTTGCGTTTTGCCGCCTCAGTGACTCCGGACTACGGCCCGGAATCAAAGTCCCGCCCCTGTGCTTACCCCCCCGATCTCGGCACATCCTCTGGCTGCCGCGGCAGTTACTTTTATCTGCGTGGCGAATTAGAATGTTGTCAAATTGTTATTCTTTTGTTGCGATGCGGATTCATTCATTCATTCGATTCGCCTCGGGCCCCGTCGCGGTTTTCACTTGCCTGCGTACACTCGTACCCCTTTCCCGCGAGCGCCCCTGCCTTTTTCCATCTTAATTTTCCTTCCCCCCGCTTAATGCGCCTGCGTCAATTTGCACACGCGGGATGTCGGGATGTCGCCGGAGTTCCATGCCCGCCCGGTCTTCCATTTCGGCTGTGTGTGTTTTCTGGTTTGTCATGCTCCATTTAGCCGAGTGTGGACCGAACAGATGTTCTATTTAAACGCACATTATTATTATTTCATTTCGACAGGCGATAGACTTCGAGGATGTGTATTTTAGGCACTGTGCACCCCACGAAAGTTTTCTGCTTCCAGGGATTGGCAGGATTCAAAGAAGATTTTCCATTAATGATTAGCCTAGATATAATTATTTTTAAGATTAAATAAACTTACCCAACAGGTTTATATAGTTGGTATGCATTTGTTAGAGTAAGAAAAAGAACAAAGTGGCTAGAAAATATACAAATACTGAATTTGTTTCAATATTGCATATAAAAAAGTATGACTAAAATATAGCTATTTAACTTTAAGAAAGGCTGTATTTAGCCACAAAATTACAATTAATACTGACTCGCGAGTCAGGGCTGTGAGCATCCCTGATTTATACTAATAAATTCATTATAAATTACAAAATGGTTCCTAGTAAACAATTTCAACTGCATTAATAATACTTTTGACAGATCCTAGCTAGACTTCCTTTAACAAAATCACAGAAATTACCATTAAAACCTCTACCTTAAAGTCCTCCTTGAAACCGACATTCTTGTCGGGTGGCTGCCTGCCTCCTGTCCAGGGGCGTGCCGCGTCAACCCTGAGCGCCGGCGCCGTTTCCGTATACGGGGGATTTGTATCTGTGTCCGTGGCCGTCAACGCTGGCCAAAGATTTCGGGGTGACGATGCCAAATGATGACGCGTTGATGTCAAATGCGGAAGGCGGCCTGCGAGAGGGGAAGGATTCACTGATTAGGGTGAATTAATGGTCATGTAAGGTGGATTAGGCGATTGAATACGAAAATAATTACATTTGAAATTCGATACGCCGACAACTGGCACACATCCGTATGTACTTTGGGTGTGTGAGGCTGTACAGGTGGATTTTCCCTTTCTATATCTTTTTTTTTCTGAGTGATTGATGACCTGGCATACGCTTTGCTCTGATTTCACTAAGCGATCGCACGCCATTTTGCTCTGTAAAGTATTAGAAAATTATTAGCTTGTAAAAAATAATTAAATAAATTTAATTCTTTATTTTATCATAGCAATATAAATTGTATTTTTTCTTAATTTTCCAGACGCCGCCCTGGCTTTTAGCATTAGCAGACTGGTCAAGACTGAACTCCTTACGGCGGCCGTGGGCCTGAAGCCGCTGACCTCGCTGGAGGACAACAACAACTCCATATCCATGCTGAGCAAAAACCAGATGCAGCACCAGCAGCAGCATCACCAGCAGCAACTCCAGCAGCCCCGATCCAAGCCGGTCTTCATCAGCGCCAGCGAAAAGTTGAGGCGACAGTCGCGATCCCGTTCCCGCTCGAGGTCAAGGAGTCGCTGCTCCTCGCAGATCGACATGGAGGACGCGGACTCGCACCATTCGCACCGCTCGCTGCACTCTCGCTCGCGATCCCGTTCCCGCTCTCACTCGCGCTCCCGCTCGCACTCGAGCAGCTCGTCGGTGGAGCTGGAGGTGGACTCGCCGCCCGGAAGTCCGCGAATCAGTTCACCCAGCGCCGCCTCCGCTTCGGAGCTGCTAATCACGGCCAATGGTGGGCCCAGGAGCATCGGGTCCAAGAAGTCCGATCTGTTCTCGGTGTCCGCGCTGCTGCGAAGGGATGAGCCTCCCCAGAGGCGGACGCCACGCAGCCCACCGCTGGGTCACCTGGCCGCCGGCGGTCTGGCCATGCCCTTTAATCCGCTGGAGGCGATGCGTCAGGGCTATCCGCCCAACTATGATGCGGCCATGTTCCAGCGACCGCTCTTCTCGCCCGCCCTGCCCTTCTTCGCCGCCGTTGCCTTCCACCAAGGTCAGCAGCAACAGCAACAGCAGCAGCAGCAACAACAGCAGCAGCAAGCTGGCCTGGGAGCGGGGTAAGTTGGGGTCTCTAAGGGGATATATTTAATAAGAGAAAGGAGCCCTCCAGGAGCACAGGATACCTCTAAATAGAGGGATATTCTGGCCAATAAATTTGCTCATAAGTAAACCACAAAGTTCCTTATTAAATAAAAAAATCTAATTTCCAACTTACCTTTTAATATCTTTATAAGTTTAAGTTATGAAAGCCTCAGTCCAATTCAAACAAGTAAGAAAGCTACAGTCGACTGTGCTCGACTGTGAGATACCCGGTACCTAAACGTTTGCGCTTCACACCAAAAGGCAAATTAAAATTGTACATACATACATTGGCGCCATTATATCGCACGGCCAAGGCTCGAATGCGCCACCTGTCGGCTATAGCTTGCAACAGCAGTGCCTTAGGGCGGTGTGTAAAACTAACTTTATTGCTAATATCTCCCATGTTTATCATCCGATTTTACTGAAATTTTCAGGAAACGTCCGCTCTATTTTATTCATTTTTTGTATTTATTAACTTTTACCCGAAAAAAAACGAGTATAGCTTATTTAACGTTTTTTATGAATTTTGAGGGCGGAAGTGGGCGTGGCCAAATTTTAAAACAAACTTGATCTGCGTGCAACAGATTCCAATGTTGTCACCAAATTTGGTAACTATAGCTCTTATAGTCTCTGAGATATGTTGTTTCACACGGACGGACAGACGGACAGACGGACAGACGGACATGGCTAAATCAACTCGGCTGGTGATACTGATCAAGAATATATATACTTTATTGGGTCGGAGATGCCTCCTTGTGCCTGTTACATACATTCTCGGTTGGCACAAACTTATAATACCCTTGTACCCTATGGGTACCGGGTATAAAAAGAATGCCCTAAGATAACTTTATAAATTAAAACAAATAAAACATATAAAATATCCCTTAATAATCCCTTAAATTTAAATAGTATCCCTCTTCTCAAAGGGTTATGGTACATGACTAACACATTTTGTAGCACAATTTCATTACCAGCTTAGTGTTCTGTGGACTTTTTCCCATTTTCCACCAGACACACAATCTCCATTGTGTGCAGCTCGGGACCCATCTTAATTAACTCGCCTCAATTAAATGTATTTTTCCCCCTCTTTCCCCCGCACAGCTATCATCCGGACTCGCAGGAAAATCTCTTCCGTCTGCGGAGTCTAATGGTGCCGTTGCAATCCGCCGGACAGAACAACTCCACAGCGGCAGCGGCGGCGGCGGCAGCAGCTGCGGCGGCCGTTGGCGTGGGCGTCGGTGTGGGTGTCGGCGTGGGCGTGCCACCCAACGGCGGGCACCTGGGACTGCCGCACTCGCCGCACCTGCACCACTTCCACCACATGGCCGCCAAGTGGCCGGGCCTGCACCAATTCAGCGACCTGTACTCGTGCATGAAGTGCGAGAAGATGTTCTCCACGCCGCACGGCCTCGAGGTCCACTCCCGGCGGACGCACCACGGCAAGAAGCCCTACGCCTGCGAGCTCTGCAACAAGACCTTCGGGCACGAGGTCAGCCTCAGCCAACACAGGTATGTCCAGAATGCCACCTCGGGGAGTAGGAGTGGCCCAGCTTGGGGCCAGGATATGCATGGGAGCACTCGGAGAAAATTCTATACTTTAATTATGTTTTTTGTAGGAAATTGTAAAAGAGGTTAATGGCTAATAATTTTTTTGATACATCAATTTGTGATTATTTTTTTATTAATTAAAATTTCATTGTAACATAAATTCATTAACAACCTTAAATACATTTCAAATACTTTTTTTAAATCTATTTCTCACAATTTCTCCGAGTGTTGTGGGTCCTGTTCCTGTCTGGGACGGAAGTGGACACTCTGCATTACTTAATTTGGCCAAAATGGCTGGATTTCAGCCTGACCAAATGTTTGCCTTTGTGGCTGTAGTTAAAACACATCCACTTCCGCCCTCCCTCGGGAATTTCGCCGGACCTTAATTACGGCGAACGCTCGTTATGGTGACTCCTCTAATCCCGCTCTGTTCTCCATCCCGATTCCGATTCCAGGGCGGTGCACAACGTGGAGAAGGTGTTCGAGTGCAAACAGTGCGGCAAGCGCTTCAAGCGCTCCAGCACGCTGTCGACGCACCTGCTCATTCACAGCGACACGCGGCCTTATCCCTGCAACTACTGCGGCAAGCGGTTCCACCAGAAGAGCGACATGAAGAAGCACACCTACATTCACACAGGTAAGCAGTAGATTGAGTTCTCTCTACGTCCTTTTTTGTTTTACAAATTTAAAGGCTTTAAGGATGGGTAGGGAAGCTTATTAAGATTAGTCTGATTAGTCCTTTATTTTACTAGAACGGATTTGATATTAATTAAAAATGCTACATCCAAAGCAAACATACAATCGTTCATATTTTGTTGCATACTTTTTGGCAGCATTTAAATTGATTTCAAATCGTATATTTCGTTGGCTTTAGTTAAAAGTTAAAGTTAAATCATAACATTTCTCAATACAAAATTATGGAACAATTAAAAGACAGGCATAAATATCCACAGATATTTTTTAATATATTATTGTTTTCTAAAATTAATAAAATAGCATTAAGCATAGTTTAAAGTCTTCTTATATCGTTCCAAAATGTTAAAAAATACTTTATTTATAATTAGACCCTTAGTTAGTCCTTTATTTTACTAGAAGGGATTTGATATTAATTAAAAATGCTACCACCAAAGCAAACATAATATTTTGTTGCATACTTTTTGGCAGCATTTAAATTGATTTCAAATCCTATATTTCGTTGGCTTTAAGATACAAGTAAAAGTGAAATCATAACATTTCTCAATAAAAAATTATGAAACAAATAAAAGACAGGCATAAATATCCACAGATATTTTTTAATATCTTATTATTGATATTTTATATTCTAAAATTAATAAAATAGCATTAAGCATTGTTTTAAGTCCTCTTATCTCGTTCCAAAATGTTAAAAAATACTTTATTTATAATACCCCTCTTACTTACTTCAAGTAGGGATCGTATTTTTTTTTATTCCCCCGATATCAGATCCAAGGCCTAACGCAATTTGCTGACTTTCCGGGGCCCTTGTGCAAAAATCAAGGCCTGTGAGACCCCAAGCAAAACTTTAAAGATTTTCGCCAAAGACAGATTGTGTGGGGCATGCATGGGTGTGGGTAGTAAGGGGGTAGTGCCAGGGGGGGCTGGAAGCGTCGCCATTAAAGCACCGAACGAACCACCACCGAAAGCCGCAGTCGCCAGTTGCAATTACATTTGCCATCGGCAGAACGGCAGATATAACGGACTCTCGGGAGGGGGCGGCGGCAGGGCGGACAGACGGACGGGCAGGCGGAGAGGGGGGGCCAGGAAAAAAATGGAGCAGACGACAGCTGAAAGAGCACCCAGTTGCTCTCGAAAAATCACAGGGGAGAGCCAGCGAGGCCGGAGAGACAGAGAGAACGAGAGCTGTGCACTCGAGCGAGAGAGGCAGAGAGCTGAACCTGCTGCTTCTGATAAGAATCTGAAAGAATCTATACACTGGAAGGTCTGCTTGCAGCACACACACACTCACACACATCCAAGCGGAGCAGGGTGCGAGAGAGTGCGAGCGGCCGTGTGGGAGTGAGAGAGAGAACGAGAGCGAGAGAGGCAGACAGAGAAATCACAGTCGACCAATGAAAAATTTAGTCAAGAGATTTTGATTTTCTGTTTTATACGCGCGCACACACACGAATAACAAATACGAGACGCACACAGCGACGGCCTGCCTTGGTATAGGTGCATACACACCCCTAGAAAGCCGAAAACGAAACGGAACTGAAACGCCATTGCGAAAACGAGGCAAAAGGGAGCCGGCGACGAAAAGGGGAGAAGGTCGGTGGGTGGGGCTGGCACATTAGCATCGATTTCAAGTTCTTGATGGCTACGTGAAAATTTCTAATCTCAAATGCGATTTATTCTGACTCACACAGACAGATATTGTTGCTTGAATTATTTCAAAAATGAACATTCCGAAATAATTTAACATTAAACATTAAATAAAAGTGTTTTCTTTGATTCCTTGGACCAGATTGACCTCAATTTTATTTTAATGAAAAGATAATAGGAAATAAACAAGGAATTAACTCAAATGCTTAGAGTTTAAATCAAAATGTTAATAAATAGAACAAATTTAGTTTATTTACACCCAAAAAAAAAATCATCATAAAACCTATACATTTGCTACATGAATTCTATACTCTTGAGTATTAAACATTTCTTAATAAGATGCTTATTAATTTGATACTACGAAAGTATAAATTTTATACTCATCTGCACCAATATTTCATAATAATCTCTAAAGCGACGAACAAAAAATCACTAAATTCCAGCTAACGCGATATGTTATCGAAATTTCGATGTAGGTTCGAATAAAAATAATACTAAAAAATACACAATTGAAACTATAGAGTATAAAAACTAAACTTTGGAGTATACATTTGATATTTTTAAGTATAAAATTTATACTAAACCCGTTATACTGCTTGAGTAAACTTTTAAGACAAGGTTAAACTCTTGTTTTTTTTTTGGGTGTAGCATTTACTTAAGCTTTGCTCTTTTCTGCTTTATTTTAAATACAAAATTGGTTTGTTAATAATAGCATTCATTTAACTTTTTAAAATAATTTATCTTCTTAAAAGCGACTATTAAGTTGGTTAATGAACCGTAAAAAATATGTTAAATTCTTTGAAACCTTAGACAAATATTTTATATTTGATCAATTTCCTAGTAATTATAATTATGATAATTATACAATTTTGTAGATACTCTTAGAGTCCCTTGATTTAGTTAAATCAAACCCTCTGAACCTCAAAATCTACGTTCCACGTGATTGCCTCGCCCCGCCATCATTACATTCAAATTTATTCGCTATAATCGCTTCTATATTGATTCGTCAGATTTCATTCGCATATATACGCACATTGGATCATTAAGCATAAAAAGCGAAATTCCTGCTGGGCTTGAAATCAGTTTACAAATGGCAAGGATAATAACCCCTAATAAGCAGACTTCCTCGCTGATGCGTCTGGTGAAATCAGTGAAAGAGAAATCCGCAGAAGAGAGAGACCCAGAGAAATATTCCAGACATTTTTATCGTTTGCCGTCTTCGATTTAGGACGTGTGCCCCCTCTCTGCTGATCCCTTCCCTCTCGTATATAAAGCTATATAGGAGAGGCACATGTGGCAATGCTGCTGCTGCTGCTGTTGCTGGACCCGAACATCTCAGGATTCCCCATCCGAGTGTTTTGGTTTTTTCCCTGCCCGGCGTTCTCCTCCGCTGGATTCTTGCTGCTGCTGCCTTCTTTACGACTTATCCTTAATTTTCTTCCCCGTGCTGAGACGTGTTTCCATCCCAGACAGCAGATTTTTCCTCTTTTCATCTGATGTGATTTTCTTAAACAATTTTTCGCCTTTCCGTTCCGGTTTCCGGTTTGGTTTCTTTCTTCGCTTTCGTATTTACTTTTCGACCAACTGTTTTTATATGCTTAGCCCGTGCTTTGCTGGCATTTCCCTCTACTCGGTTTTTTGTGTTTCGCTTTTATTTCCTGGCCTCAGATTTTCGTTTCCTTAAATTTATGCGCTATAAAAAGGAAGGAAGCAAAAAAAACACACATTTTTAGGGATATTTTATTTATTCATGACTTTTGTTTTCCATTCAAAATGAATCTGAGGCGAAAAAGGTGTTTTGGATAAGACAAATCGATAATTTAAAGGGAAACGGTGTGAATTAAGTGTTGGGGTAAAGTCTTTTCCTAGTTTAAAGTTTAACTACATGAAATAGAATCTAAATAAGCTATATTTTATCATTAGTTTTTACCTAAACGTTCTCTTTATTTATTAAAATATTAGATTTGCATTTTTTTAATTTTGTAAACCTCTACCTCTACCTACTTACAACTTTTCTCTTTATATATGCACTAAATCAATTTTAAATTAAGCTTTCCCTCTATTAAATCAATTCCCAAATCAAATGCCGTTTTCTCAACGTTTTGCCGTCGCTCTACGGGGCGTATGCGTGATTTAATTCCCACTGCTTAGCACAAATTTCCAAGCCACCAAATATGTTGCGGACGTGTTGAATTAGGAAGCGAATTGAAAAGAATTGGGGAAACGGAAAAAAAAACTAAAGCTTAAAATGTTAGAAGACTAAAAGGAAAGCAATTCAGAAGGCAGCTAAGATTTAACAGTATACAATGTGCAGCCATAAAAATCCCTGAAAAGGCGGGCAAAAAGCCCTGGCCCCGGATACACATAAGTTCCATATACAAGAAGGCAGTAGCCTCGAACCGACGGCCGACGGGATTTTTTCTAGTTTCCGTTTCCTTTTTTCTGCCTTCTGTCTTCTGTTTTTTGTTCCTTTTTGTTGGTCTCGTTAGTGTTCGTGGGTCGTTTTGGCCGTGATAAATAATAAAAGCTGCTCTATAATCTCTGCGACTACGTGACGTTATTTGTGCCGATAGTGCACGAACGTGCCCCGAGCCATGGACTCGAGTCCTTCAGATCCTGCATCCAGGCATGCTCGGTGAGGCCAACTGAGAGCCCGGCTGCCTGACTACTCAATTTTACTGTTGCTCGACCCACCCACACCCACACTCCCACTCCCACTCCGAAAGGAAGGGCAGGGCGTCCTTATGCCGCGGGAGCTGAAAGTTGAATCAGAGCACATCCCTACGGTCGAATGTTTCACAATCACGTCGCTGCAATTCCATTATATACCAACGGAGCTGTCTTCTCTCACTCTCTCTCACTCTCTCTTGCCTCAGCTCTCCTCTATATAAGCCCCTATCTGCGCTTATTTTATATACACTTTCCCGATTCTCGGTAGGGAGCTCCGGAGTCAGGTCCTCTCAAGTTAGCATGTTATCGTCGTTATTTTGTTGCCGTCGCCCCCAATCTCTGTCGGTGTGTGTGTGTGGGAGGGTAGGGTAGGGGTCTTAGCTCTGGTGTGTGTGTAGTACATAAAATGTAAGCCAACAACAAGTCTATGCCACTATCTCAGCACAACAGCACAACCGAGTGCTATAGATAAGAGAAAAATATATACGTACACGAGCATATGTTCAGCTACCATTCTAGGCACCGGAAAAGTTTTAATCAAAGTTTCTGTAGAGCAAAAAAAGAAACTAGCAGTAATAAATGAATTTTTAAAGCTAGGTAATTATAAATGTGATTTAAAAAGGGATTTACTACTTAGCCATAGTTTTAGGAATTTTTATTATCTGCCCAAAGCTGAAGTTCTTATCCATCTAAGAATAAATCCCCCCTAAAAAGGAATTAAAAACCATGTTGTCCGCTGTAAACGTTCCTCATTTCCATCTTCAATTTCCGAGATTTCATTACAAGAAGCGCAATTTTCATGACAATTCTGGCGCCAGAAAAATCGTTCATTTCTAAGTCAGCTTTCATCTCAAATCTCTAATGAAAAATTCAGCAGCATGAAAATGAACAATAAATGGAGCATAAAGCCGAGGCCGGGGGAAAAAACCTGATGCAAAAACAACAGAAAAAGAAAACACCACAAAATTACTTTAAAAATGTTATCAAGGCGAGGAAAAATTCTGCCTTTAAGTGCGAAGGCAACCGCAGAACATCACGCAGATGAACCAAAAAGTTTAAATTTAAACGAGAAAGAAAGAAGATTTTGTCAAGCCGACCTACTTATACCCTTGTAAATGTTAGATATTAAATTATCTGTATTTGTTAATGAGATAAATCTTATATGGTTTCTTACTTTATTGTATATATTGCATTAAGAAGATTTTTATTCAGTATTATTTCTGTAATAACAGTAAATATGGATTAACAAGAATTAAATTGAGTTGGAAGATGTTTGTCTATGTTTCGGTTTATATTTCCAATGATTACAGACAACAGTTATTTATTAGAAAATATAAATAAATAGACTTTCATTAATCTTAATTAAAACTTAAACTGCTTTACAAAAATCTTCTAAGAACTAGAACATCCTCTGCAAGGGTACACTTATCCAGGACATCCATGGCCGCTCAGAAGGGGAAATCATTTGGGGGTGGATAACCTCCTGCCTGCGGTCTGCGGAGATGACTTACATGGAATCTTGGGGTCCAAATTCGGAGCAGGGAATGCTTTCTGTCTGGCGACGATACGATTTTTTTTGGGGGTTGACGCTCGAGATGGGAGACACTCGACTTTTGCATCTGTGTGTATGCGAAGGGGGAGGAATCGGTTGAGCCATGAAAGCAGAAAAGTTGCTTAAAATGGCGAACACTGGTGGAAAGTGCAGATAGTCAGGAGCTAAAACGATCCTAGAACAAGGAATATCCTAGGAAAACATGATAATTATATGAAAATAATAGTTAAGAAGGTAACATTAGATTTAGGAATTTTAAAATAGCTCGAAAAAAAGGCACTAAGCCTAGGATTAGCTTATTTAATAAACAGAAATATCTTTAAATAATTAAATTTAATTTAAATATGCTTAGATAAGTAAAAAATACTGTATAAAGTTTAAAATCAATACATATTGTTCTTAAAATCGGTCCCATTTATTTGAACGAATAAGCCTTAGTACCTCCCACTCACCATCTATTGATTCCACTCAATTAACACCTCTTTCTCCCTCTCTCTTTCATTGCAGGTGAGAAACCGCACAAGTGCCAGGTGTGCGGCAAGGCCTTCAGCCAGAGCTCCAACCTGATAACCCACTCCCGCAAGCACACCGGCTACAAGCCCTTCTCCTGCAAGCTCTGCCACAAGTCCTTCCAGCGCAAGGTGGACCTGCGGCGCCACAAGGAGACCCAGCACACGGACCTGCGCGTCCACCTGGGCAAGGTGGACTTCATGTCGGCTGCGGCAGCGGCGGCGGCATCTGCCGAGCTGAGTGCAGCGGCGGCGGCAGCGGGTGGCGGCGGAGTGTCTCCGGCGAACCAGGGACCACCGCCTCCTCCGAACGGAGGACCCCAGATGGGCGGGCTCAACTGTCAGAAGGTGTCGCTGCTGGTATAACAGGAGCAGCAGGCCGGGATCCCAACCAACCGCAATCAATGTGCAATAGATGGTCGAGCCTTTGCCGTGGCTTGAAACAATTCCAAAGAACAAGAAATTAAAACCATTTAAATAATTTTAAGCCAGCCAGTTACACAATATTTCCAATGTTGCCAAAAGAAAATAAACTAAAAATATACCAAAGAAATACGAAGTAATAGTCAGTCTCCAGTTCTCATAACAATTTAAATATTATGGCCATATAGATCGCTGAACTCTCACCCTAGGACATACCAAAGCTATTCCACAACCAATCGAGTTTCCATGTTTTCTTTATGTATTGTGACTTTGTATTTCCGTGGTTCGAGTGCCAGTAAAAAATCAAAATCAAAAGAGATCTATCAATATGAACCGTGCGTGTCGTACTTTGTAAAATGTAAAACAAAATAAATCCAAACGAAATGGAATCAAACATATAAATCGCAAGCTAGAAAAAAGAAAAATGAAATAAAACACAAAAATGTTCCAAGTTTTCGCTTCTAGATAGTTGTGAAATTTTAACAAAATCGCTGTATTATGCAAACTATTTTGATATTATATCATTCCAATGAATTTAGTCTAATTAATAAATTTTTTAACTTATTTATACATATTATGTATATTTATGTAAAAACCGCTAAACAAATATATATACACACATATATATATTTTCAATTTAATGTTCAACAAAATATATTGTATGTAATATTAACATAACAAATTATGAAGACAAACATTAATCTATATCCTAAGTATTTTTATGTTTTCAAAATAAATTGAATTTATTAAGCAAATATGTGAGTTGAAACTCTTTTTGGTCTTTCTTTCTAAGAGGAAAGGCTTGGATTAATTTTTAAAATATGGCATTCAATGTCTAAATGTCAATATGACAACCCCTTTTCGAATTTACAAGACAAACAATCGCCTGAAGGACATGCCAATATAACCCTGAACGTCAACACACACACACAGGCGAAGGCATTAAAAAGGCATACGTACATTCACGAGAATTATAAACACGAATATTCATACTCGCATGATTAACTCATGAGTGGGCGAGGCGAGGCATTCGTGAGTTTGTTTTTTGCTATTCCCCAAAGTGTCCGGCCACAGATATCAAATATCACGTTCGAGACAAGGGTAAGCCATCCATCCCGCCACCAACCCCATATCCAGCGCAGCGCCGTTTTCCATATTCATCTTGGAGCTGTGTGTCTCTGCAAAATTTGACAATAAAAAATATATAAATTGCAAACGGTGAGCATACGCTCCCCTCCAACTTCTCCTAGAACTGGTCTATTCCCAGGACTGCAATTTGCACAGCGGCAAATTGTCTACTTTGCAAATGGAGAAGCGCTTCAGCCAAACCAATTTCATCAATAAAAGATACCTCTGTCTGCCTTGCAGACACACTATGCTATATGTGTTATATAAAAAAGGTGAGTTGCTTTTCCATCTCCTTTTTCATACGACAATTTCTATAAAGATAAATAAAAAGGTCGGCTACGTGAATGTCGAACTACAAAGTGTTAGTGACGAAAAATAAAATGAAATGAAAGGAAATGAAATGGAAAAGAAAGTTATGGATATTTGATTTCTTGCGGAGGAGCCTAAGTTATTGAACTTACAATATACAGGTTTATTCTTTAGCCATCCATAGAGTATTTCTCAGTAAAATAGCAACTATGGTATATGTGTATCCTTTTAATATTTAAATAATAGATCTTTATGTTTTATTGATAACGTTCTTGACTTTTTAATAATAGAAGCTGATGAAAGAAACATTTTTTAGCCATTCGTGTTTGTGGTGTAACCTCTATATTATATTTCTAAGGAAAATTTTGGTTATCCATTTTGTGAATCCTTTTACATATTTAAATAATAAATCTATAGATATATTGACAACGTTCTTGGCTTTTAATAAATAGAAGCTAATGGAAGGAAATGTTAATTGTTAATTTATGCTATGATCGATGTGTACTTTGATTATATAATTTCATATAATTTATTCTTTGGAATTCCCACCATTAGCTATATTTGTACCGAACTACTATGTAGTTACTGTTTAACATTATTGTCAACATTATTTACTATTATTGCCTGGCATAACTGCTATTGTGGCTATAAATATTTATAGTAACTCTGCGGCGGTGGGAACATTTCGAGGAGAGAGCAAGTCATTTGTTAATTTATGCAATGATCGATAACATCCTGCGATTTAATGAACAAACGCTTGTGCCGCTCGCAGCAAAAGCAAAAGCAAAGCACCAAGATCAAAAGACCCACAGCGAGTCGTTGACCGCGGCGAGGCGTCGTAGGTGATCGTAAAACATTGATCAATCAATCTTAAACGATCTGGAAAAGTCACAAAATCAGCAACTTCCGTCCCCGGGGCACGAGTTGAGCGAGTGGAATCGAACATGGCATAAAATAGTACGGAGCACATCTTTACATTATTGATTGAAAGGGCGTTTTTATGATTGTGTAAAACAAAAAGCAAAATGCGGGTTCTTTGACCGAATTAAACGCAATTAGCTGAAGGTACTCACTCCCAGTCCAAGATGGGCGTCAGGATCAGCTCTGGGCTTGGGTTTATAAGAAGTCATTTCACAAGATCATCGCGGCAACATCTGCGGTCCATTGGGCTTTACTCAAGGCGTTCTTAATGCGAATTTATTGCCGCCATTATTACGGCTCAGAGACATGAAATCATTTGGGGCGATGACTAAAGACTTTTTAACAGTTTGCACCCCTTTCGTAACTCGTCTCGGAAACCGATTCTGCTGGCCTTTGTTTCATTGTGGATGAGCATGGGATAAGACAATGGATCGTAATTGTTCTTTATGGGTGGAAAATGTAGAATTAAAGTATGGAAGGTTTTTCCATTAGGTGGGAAATAAAGTATTGAATGTTTTCTGAGGAGATGAAGTGGCAAAGAGGGTAGAATAGAGAAATGAAGGTTGGTTTCTCGAAGAAGAATATTAACTTTGGTTAATTAACAAAGATTTTTCAAGGAAAAATGTCCAATGATATTATTTATAAATAAATAAAACATTTCCGTCTTTTAATCATTTATTACGTCTTAAGTTGGTTTAGGTTTTTTGTATGTATAAAAAACCAAAAACAATATATATTTGTCCCACAGATTAGTGTATTCTCTCCAGAAATAGTAAAAACATATCCCGAATGTCATCTCAATTTGAAATTAAATGCCACTGAGGCCATTTTTTAACATCTATCATCCCATAAAATCAAAATTCCTATACATATAATAAATTTTAAGTGATTGCGAGACCTCCTTCACTCGAAGCTCCAACCTGATTGGGTTGACCTCACATCGAAGTGCCCCTGACAATACATTTAGCTCTCTCTCTTGGTGGCGACGACTGTCTCAGCTGGTCAGCTGGACACTCCACACCCTCCCCAGCTGGACACTTAATGGGAATTGCACTTTTATTACACAAACAGACGACGAAATGTTTATTAATGGCCCAAACACACAGGGCAATCAACATCATCGCCGCATCACGGGCCAAGCCCACCAAATGCAGTTAAATTGATTCCACTGCCCGCCACTGCAGCGCCGCTCCGACTAAGTGTAACAGTGTAACTGCAAATGTTGTTACAGCGCCGGCGAGCACCTGCTGACAATTTCAAGTGCAGGCCGGCAAAGGACCAACAACACGCACAACTGGAGTGATTTTCCGGAGGCAGTTTAGCCTTGGACTCAATCCTCCCCTGCGCCAGGATCGGGAAACCGCAATTGTAATTCACGGATGCGCCACATCGGGCAGCTTCCCAAACTAATCGCTCGCTCAGCGGGACCGACCGGTGGTTGTTTATTGTCCTGGTGGTTGTTTATACACTCGGAATAAATCCTTGTTAAAACTAGAGATCTTTGAAGAAGCTGAGTATGCATCATTTTGAATAGGAGCACCGCTAGGAAATCAAATCATATCTAACATTGGCATCGAAATGTGATGGAAAAAAGTATTGCAACTTTAATGAGCCGTCTTAAGTGATTTCAAGTTTATTAATATTTTGTAATTGTCTAAAGGAACTTAATCATATACTCGTATGTACAAATCAACATTAAAAAAATTTTATGACAATGTCTTCATATTTTCCTATTAACAATTCTGCAATTCCATTTATTTGTACAAAATATTCGTGAGTTCTACAAAAACAACTAGCGTTTTATAAAAAATATTATATAAAATGTCAGCCTTTACTAAAATATATGTTATTGCAAAATGAAAAACAAATTTGCACTGAATTTGGTGCCTTATACATTTTATTGCATACTTTTAGGTTCCTTCTAAAGTGATTTCAAAACCCTAGAGATTTCTGAAGCACCCCATATATTCTTGCATTTCGAAGCTGTATTGAATTTCTATTCCAACTTAACTGAAACGGAATTTAGGACGTTACATTTTTTAAGTATTTAACATACAAATTAATAAATATTTAAAAAGAAACTATTCAAAGTAATCAAATGTTATCTATAATTCTATAATTCTTCACAAGACCTACGATCTGTTCTGTGTTAATCAAGTGATGTACATACTTTTCTCACTGTGCATAGCTGCTGCATCAGCCGCATGTTGCCAATTGAATATCTCAATTGTTGCAAGGCTGAGGCTGTTCGCTCCTTCCCGCTGCGTGATTACTCAGCCAAGGGAGTCCGTATTGCCCTGACAAAGGCAAACAGAACGCCCCTGACCCCGGAGCGGAATCCCACTGGACTAATTCAAGTGTAACCCCTTGTTATCCCGCACTCGCACCCCTCTGGCTGAGGAAAGCGCAACGCCCGAAAATTGAGCAGTTAAATATTTTGGTGTCATAAGTCGGCATTAGGGCGGTTCGGAACACGCTAGAATCAACAGCAACAAGGCTTAGGAAAAGTAATACTGAGACAGAGAAATTTGTTTTAAAATCCACAGCGATTGGAAAACTATCTGGGAATCAAGTGGATATGTTTTTCATGTTATAAGGAAGATTGGGTACAACCAAAAATAAATAAAATATAAATAACGAAACCTAGTGCAGTGAATATAAGTTTCGAAATTATAGATATAGAATTTTAACCATAACTGCATTCCTTTCAGCCTAAAATAAGTTATACTTTAGGTCTTAAATTTTAATAAAACCCCAAGATTGCTTAAAGTAACGAGGGTACAAAAAATATAATCTCTGTGACTAAATATTCTTTCTAAAAGAGAACTCCAGAAATATTACCTGCATAACTCACAGCCAACGCTTTTTAAATAAAATCTAAAATACCCAAAAGTCTCTGGCTGAACCTGGCCCTGAACTGAATTCATCACGGCTTTAATTAAGAATATCTGGGAAAGAAAAGTGAATTAATTTAGTATTCCTGATTTATTTGTCTCATGATTTGCCTTGTGCGCAGAGTGCCTCCTCAGTGCCCGATGAGTTATTGCCGTAAATCACGTAGAAGGTATAAACTCCCAGACAAACTATGAATGAGGAAGCGAGACGAGGACGACGAGGACAACTGCGAACCTGTTTATTAGTCCTCTAATGCACAATAATACTTAGTGCCGAGGGTAGGAAATTATTCGGGTCCTCTGGGGATACTTACCGAGTTGGCTGCCAAATGTGACCTCTGCGCCCTGGCTCCGGCTCTGGCTCTGGTTCTGCCTTGACTGCATCCTCCGCCGCTGAGATATTGAATTACGGAACACGTCTCGCCTTTCTAGCCGGGATGGGCCTCGTCCTTCGCGCTGAAGTTAATTTGTGCTCTGCTTCTGGAATTGTTGCTGACGTTTTTACATAAAGCGAGGCATAAATCACATTTACCCAATGCAGAGAGTACGGACCCCGACCATGGCAGATGATGAATCCGAGTACGAATCGAAATCGGAATCACTATTCCCCCAACTCGGGCACTTGATTTGGCAGCGATTGAAGCAAAAGTGTTATTCGCCAGCACTCTGAAATTGGAAGCCCTCTTCGGGAATGCGATTATGTGCTCAGCTCGGAATTGTGAGCAGCCGAATCTTCCTATTAGCACAAATGGCCACAAAATCTATTACCAAAGCCGCATAGAATTACAAATGTCATTAGACCGCAAGGCTTCCAGTTGCAGCATGTTTGTTTTTTATAATCTTGAATAACTGATGAGTTATTTAGAATTATTAAAAGAAATATCTCTAAGGTAGTTAAGGAATTATGGTCTGATTTAGATTGATTGGTGCCCACAACCACACTGTAGGCATAGAATTTTCTGGCTAAATCTAGACTTTTAAGAGTTATATATATATTTTTTGTCAAACATAACCATAACACCACTCCCTCCAATAATATAATTATTTGCCTCCATAATAAATATAATATTATATTATAATATCCTGCAAGAGTGTACTGAAACTTTTGGTAAAATGTAATTGTAATAAATAGTAAACAATTTTCATTACAAATAATTTGTTGCCTTCCTAATAAATATAATATTATTTTAAAGCATTTAGAGCTAAAAATTACAAACGTTTTGTTATTCAAGAATTCCTCAGATCCCAAACTTTATAAAAATTGTATTTACAATTATAGATATATAGAAATATATAATTCAAAGAACAAATTGCTTACCCAATTCGAAATCAAATACAGCAAACAAAATCAAAGCGAATGTTAAACCTTGCAGGCGCTCTAATAATTTCCCACACTTTCATGATGACATTGCACTTGCTCGTACACTTGTTATCCTGTGACAAATAGTTTTTGTAAATCTATATCCTGCAGGAAAAAATCTCGTTAATTTCGGCGGGTTAAAAGAACAAGTGCCTTCCATTAGCGGCGTTGTGCCGGTCAGAAATCAAACAGAGTCATAAAAATGTGACACTCTCAGGGCTTCCCACAATCCGCACGCGTCAAGTGCCGAGTCCTTCTCCAGCTTGCACAATCCGGAATCCGATATTGGTGGGTTCCTGCCAAAGGACATGGTGGTGGCTGGTAGTCGGTGGCTGGTGCAGTGACAAGTGGCAACTTCCTTGGCCCAGATGGGGTAGATTGACTTGGGCCTAATCAAAGTGCGTGCGCAGGCACGTGTCATAAAAATGGAGTAAGCGTCCGGAGAAGTTCCCATGAAATGATTTCCGAAAATCTTTTTCTGTCCCAACCGTTATTATGATTACTTATTATTTTTGAACAAATGCAGACACAGACACAGCGGAGAGCAAGTGGCACTCACAAGCTAAATGCCGAAGAGATTTGGAAGCATACGCATTGGGAGTTCGTTTTATGAGGGAGTGAGCAAGGATTTTGGCGATTAAAGGCAAGAATAAAAAAGATAGAATGCAAAATTCATATTGATATTAAAACTTTGCTGATTAAAATTTAAATTCATTTTAAAAAAATTACTGTAATTCTTAGGAATAACATTCATCTTATTTAAGAAATTTAAACATTTGTTTTATGTGCCGCAAAGTCATTCTGCTTGGCGCAACTATCACTTGAGTTTGCCCTGACAAATTAAATATAAGCTGAAATTGGCAGATACCAAAATTTGCCGTCTTAATTCGACAAATTTAATTAAAACTATTCCCACTTAAAATTTACGAACGGACATTTGGGGCGGGAAACTTTTCGAGCCGAAACTTTTTACATAATTGCTTTAAATTAGTTGTTAGTGTCCATTTTCCCCCAGACTTTTCCATTTCCCGCTCATCATCAGGCGACCGCAAGCCAAACAAATGTAAAGTGCTCTCGAAAGGCTGCAGCAGCAACGGCAACCAGACGAAAAGTTGTCAACCGAAAACAAACCATTAAGTGGGTCCAAAACACTTTTTGGTTTCTCCCCGAATTAGCAGGCTGCTGTGGGGGACTTAGCATCCTTTTCGGACGCATCCTGTTTCACTGTCATATTGTCAAGTGTTTATGTCTCTCAGCCTGCGATTCGGCCATAAAGTTGAGTGCGATTTCGGCGAGGGTTGGGGCATAAAGCCGACATACAACCCTTATAGGAACGAGGGAATTAATGAGAAAGCTCCAGAAGACTTTACGTTCCTTAAGTATTTATGTTAATAGATCTATTTTGTAGGTTATAAAAGCAGAATCTTAGGAATCATGGAGATTTTTAAGGATATACAGAATAAATCCAAAATTCTATTCTAAGTAATTTCTGCTAAAATCTGACATTTACAAATTGCTAAAGATACTTATTTAATTTAAATTTAAGCGAGTTAGAAACTGTCAATAATTATAATCTGTTGTTATTAAAAACAATACTTTGAGATATGTATTCTCTTAGGCACTTTAAGAAAAACTTATTAATAATGGTTTCTTAAGAGACTTCATCAGGAGAGAATATTTTATATCCTTGGTGGCCCGAAAATACATAGACATATATGGAAAAAAATGAAATTTTCTGTAATATTGCATAAAAAATAGCTATGACTCATAAAATAGGTATTTTTCCCTAAAAACAAACGGATGCATACTGTATGTGTGCCGGCAGAGGTCGGACAGAGAAATTTGTTGATTCGCAAGTCAGGACTTTGGATATCACATTATTATATAAATATTAATATTTAGTTTAACAAACTGTATTTATTTTGTACTCCCTTGTAATAAGTATTAGTAAAATGCCAAACTATTATTTTAAGATCTCAAGAGAAATTTAACATAAAAACAAAGTTTATTCTAATAAAATTTCACTCCACTAATGCCCAGGGATTTCAAAAAACTTAACACACCATTCGCCTCGAACCCACTTGAAGCCCCTTAATGCCATTAATGGCTTTTCCATAGCGGATAATTACGGGGGTTGTCTACAATTAGAGTTCTGGAGATTGCCGTTGGCTTATTCACGCCTTTAAATTTGCATTTACCCACACCGGATACCGGAGTCCCCTGATCCCCGTATCCCCGGTTACCGCAGGCGCAGACGTATGGCCATGAGCCCACCCCCGGGAAACATCTCGCCAGGCAGCCATGTAAATCATGATGCCGGCAGGTTGACAGCAAACAGCATTTGCTCTACGTGTATCTGTGTGTGCCAAGTCGAAGAGTTGCTCGCTTAGGAAGATTCGTCAGATTCGCATAATTAATTGCAAAGCTTTCGGATGGGAGCTCTCCTCTGCTCTCGACCCACGACCTTCTCCTCTGGAATTTTGATTGTGTGTTGAGTGTCCAACGGGAGGCGGCAGGAGGGAGGTGTCTCCGCCTCGTTGCTGTAGCGATTTGTGAGCGCAATCAGGGGGAGGCACTGGGACTGGCTCTGGTACTCCTCGAAAGGAGTAACCCCTTTCCCGGCCAAACACCTTGCCAGCGCCTGGCATCTGCCTGGGCACACACAAAATTAATTGCTTTTGTCATTATACGGAATCTTGACGACGCCTCTCGTTTCTAATTTAATGTAGTTCATGGCAGCCCTGCTGCTGCTCACCTGACACTGCCTCCAGGTTGTCGTCCCTGTTGTTGATTTGTGATTTATGAAGATTAATTTATTGCTAAATAGTTGTACATAATTTATTTAACATTGATTTCCATTGGATTAGACTGGCAGTTTAGGGAACGAGCTTTCAGCTTGGTAACAATTAATTGGTGTCTTTAATAAATAAATGGTGAAAACTTTGGGGATCCTTTTCTTATTTAAGGTAAATGAATTCCGCCACTTAGCATTACTTAAAAAAAGAATATTTAGCTAAAAAATGAATAGAATTAAATAAATCGCATGAGTTATTGAAAATATATCAATACTTTTAAACAAGAAAGATTTTATTTTTCAATTTGGATATTATAAATTACAAGATTTATTAATGTTAAAATGAATGTATGATTTTTATGATGACAGAAAATATCGATTTATCGGTACTGTATCGATATTTGACCCAAAGACCGATATATAACTATATAAGAATCGATATTACAACGTTGCGATATACACACGTTCGCAAAAACGATATTCTGTTCGATATATCGGATTATCATTGAATGTTGAAAATATAGATGATATAAATAATTTAGCTTTATATAATGTAAGCAAAATTTGTCTGCTAAATTTCGATAACTTCATGATCGTCAATGCGATGTTTTTCAATATTTTGAATTTCGATATATCTAACCTTCCGAAATATGCGATATGAATATGTACGCATTATATACATATTATCTCAGACACTTCGTCTCGATATATGTATGTATATATATTCCAATATCTGAGAAACGTAAGTGCTAGCGGGATTAAAAGAAAGGTTGAAACTTTATTGTCTCATAACTCCCTTGGTTTTCTTCAAATTAAACTAAATTTGTAAGAAAACAAGGTATAAACAATGTATAACTTTATTTTAAATCAATAAAAAGCTGAACCCTAGACAATAGTTTTAAAACAACTGCCCAAGATTTATATTTCCAAGTTGATGCATTTACTTATAAATTATACAAATACAATTATTACAGCTCTAAGGTGCCAGTAACTTCTTGTTTACACAAGCCATTAAGCCAAGTCCACAATCCAATAAGATGGCCCCAAGAAACAAAGACAGAACCAAAAGATGGCTTAAGAACCTGCAGCTCCAATTGAATTCATCCCAGCTGTGGTCCAGTTGAGGTCGATGGAAGATTGCCATCTCCATCCTTGGAGCAATCGAGAGAGAATTGTAAATGCGTGCATTTGTTTTATTTGATGCTCAAGTGCTGCAAGTATCTATCTGTCTATCTGACAAGGCCCCGTCACCGAATATGCAAATTTGTTTTGGACGCACGAGGAGCTGCCGCCTAAGTAGTCTCAGTAAATTGAAAGCAAAACATTAAGAATTATGCCCAGAACCAGAACCAGATCCAGATGCAAGGCAGCAGCCCGAGTGCCGGCCGAGTGCATCAGGGGGCCATGTGCTGGGACTTCTTACATGGAGCACAGCCCCCTCCCGGCCTGCACTGGCACGGCCTACGACTGTTGTCAGTACACAGATTTCCAATTGTAAGCACAAACATAAATTGCATTTGAAAATATGATTCTGGGACTGCTCAAATGGAATTCCGTTTCGGTTCTGGGGGCCACTCGCTTTGCCAATAAATTAAAAGCCCCCTCAAAATAGGCTCTCTGTGGTGAGTGGGGGCTGGAAGGCGAAAAAAAAGACTTACGAAATTACTTACCTGCTAAACTTTTAATTGAAAACCAAGGAACTCGGATGCCAACTTCAGAATTCCGCTTAATCAGCCTCTGTCTGGCCCTGGCCGGATCTGGGATCTGGCATTTTAATTTATGACACACAATTAAGTGAAAGGATTTCACCCTAGGTCTCAAACCTGGCCCTTGCTCTCTTCTCTGCTCTTCATTTCTTTCACAACAATTTCAGATTGGCTCACGTGGCATTCCTAGGAAACTTGGAGGTCCTCTTAGTTGGACCAATTTTCTACTTTTCTTTCGTGGCTTGCTTTTTACAATTTACTAGGTTCCTTTACCTTGACTAGAAATGGTGGAAAATGAATAAGTAAATAAATAAAGCTACCATTTAAATAGAAAATATAATAAAAGTAGTGCCCGCACTATTGTAGCCCATAAATCCTAGTAAATCCATAATCTCAAGTATATGAGTACCTTACTAAATTATAATTCAAACATCCTCATTTCCCGAAACATAAGAAGGGACCAATCCAAACTTTGGGTAAATAAAAATTGAATTCCCGCATTGTTTTTTGTGACGTGTGTCGTTAAGTGTTTTCATTAGGAAAATTTATGGAGTATTTACTATACCAATAATAAAACAGCGGCATTTCATCTTAATTAAATGTCTAGATGGCAAAAACTCAAGTAAGTAAACGACGACGGTGGAGGCAGACACGTGATCAACTTGGACAAAAAAACAATGGGAATGAGAGTCGAAAATTGGTAAGATAGTGTGACAATCGTTTGGCTGTCATAGGAAAGTCAATAAGGGAACCACCACCACCATCGGTGTCAGCACTGCTCCTCCCAGGAAGTAGCCAAACAGGAAAAAAGGTATAACCGGCAGTAGGGAATATTTTATACCCCGGTATAGTGTCCTAGGAATTTCCCTTATAATTTATAGAGAATATTGTAACATATCTCACAATTGTAATTATTATTGTAGTTTTACATATATTTGTTAAACAAATTTTTATTTATTCCACCGATATAATAAATTAGATCCTTTTAGGTCTCTAAATTGAAAAATCTATGCCTTTACCTTATTTTGTTTTATTATTACAACTCTTTAAAAGATTAAAATCTACAATAGATGCAATCTCCCTACTTTATTTCTACAAAACTTACCACCAACTCGATATACCCTTAAATACCCAATAAATGCGGGGTAAAAAACAATAGGAATACAAATACAAGTATCGCACTGATGACTTAATTGATTAAATGGATAAAAAAGAGGCGAAAAGCTAGGAGTGTAAGTGCCACCACCATGATATGATATCTCTGGGAATATATCTGTCTGTGCGGGGAGTGTGCGACCCTAAGGAGGTGTTAAGGTGAGATCCCGCACCCTCGGGCGCGTTTATTAATCAGTCAGGCACTCAATCCGATGGGAAGACCATCGCCGGGACAGCGCCATGAGGTAATCATAGTCGATTAAGCGATTACGGTATCTGGTTACCAGAGTATGCTGGTCAAAAGCCCTTAATAATTAACTTAAGTGTGTTCAGGCAGTCTTATTTTTTTAAGAAAGCCTAAAATGATGCTTAAATTAATTATTTACTTAAAAAGTAGCACATTTCTTAAAATGTAATATTTTGCACTTGATTTTATATTAGAAAACACCAAAAGTAGACAGTTTTCTAACCATTTCGATCATTTAAAACCATTTTAAGAAAACACCTAACCTTTACTACAATGCTTTTATATTTCAAGTTTAAGAGTTTTTACAATTTAATTTACAATTTTAAAATTCAAAAACTGCATTTCACAATTGAATGAAGTATATTTAGAGCTTTCCATCATGCTATTATTACCATTTAAGATTCTCAGCTGTTTATCATCCAATTAATATTGAATTTCATCCCATTGGCAAACACACAGCATTTATTGAGTCACCACGTCACATTCCCAGTCCAAGTCCGAGCTGTACCAGCCACCACTTCATGGTTCGCAGCATTTAAAGCCACCATAATCAGTGGAAACAACCAGGGGCTATATATCATCCGTCCGAGCAGAGCAACATATGTCCAGATAGCGGTGGCCGGGGATAGCACCTCTGAGGGAGGATCGAACATTGGACGGAGGGGTGTGTGTGTGTGTGATATTTTGATCAGCCGAATGTGCCGAGGAGGTCGCGGAACAAATCGTGGCTCGTTAATGGAAAACAATTAGATTTCTCGCCTTTTTCGGGAGCGGATAGCCAGTGCGGAGCCAGGTGGCGGTGCGGAAGGGGTGCCCATGAACTATGTGCGGCACGTTTCGGCTAATATACGAAATGAAAAGTCAAGTTTCAAATCATTTATCTTGTTTTCCATTCGCAAACAGAAAAAAAAAAGAGTGGAATTGAGAAAAAATGACAAAGGCACGAGCAGAAATGATGCCGCCAAATGAAATTGGCAAAAGAGCCGCGACACCCGAAGCATGTTGTGAATGCGAAATGAACTGTGTGACAGTGACACCCCGAAACCCAGAAAACCCAGAAAGTGCTAACGAACAAGCACCTTGCTGGCAACCCTTTTTGGACTTTACCCTTTCGTCATATTATTCAAATTGAAACCGTTTCTCCGTGTACTTTTCGCATTTTTTCCGAAACCGAAATAGCCGGATCACCCATGATTAATTCACACGCAGGTGGGGGAATTCATCCAGTTGGCGGTATTTGGGACACTCGGAGTGACCCTTATACCCTTCTCTGCATCTTGGACACTTGGCTTGCCAATTGCTTTCTTGACAAATTGTAGTTGGGAATGTGACAGGGATGCGCCATTTGAAATTAAAAAGAACAACAAATGGGGGCATTAAGACAAAGAAAAAATTAATTTATATATAAATGAAATATATTGCTCTTAGCACTTTTATTTTTATTTTTTTCAGCCTTTTCTACGAATTTCTATCAATTTTATCTTAACGTAAAGACTTGCATCTAAATATATAGATTTACTTATCAAAAAAAACTCTAAGAGGGTACTAAAGTAGATGCTGGATTTATAGATCTAGGCCGTAATATTTAAGAACTCAGTATATCTATGGAAATATTAAAAAATCCACGAATTTATATCCCAAAAACCATTTTAAAAATATATCAAAGTAAATCGCTCCCCAAACGCTAGTACTTACAGCAACAATCAGAGAAACTCACCTTCGTTAAAGAAGATAAACGAAAACGTATATATCGAGTAACAAAATGATCTTTTATTTACACCGCTGTCATATACATAATTTTAAAGAATATTTTATTGAATACTCTTAGCTGCATTTTCAAGGGATTTAAAACCCCTAGAGATTTATGCAGTCCTCCCAATAGTTATAGTTGTAGTTATCTTATTATAACATATATTACAAAATATTTAATATACTGCAAAAATCGTTTTTTATAATATCGTTCTTTATAATATTTTTTGCTTTTCAATCTGCTAATTGAAAATATACGAAAAAAAATAAAAATTGGCGCATCTGAGTTCTGCCATTTATCATTTGCAATGCACGTGGCGCACTCAAAAGTATGTGGGATGGATGGTTATATATATTTTTAATATATTAAAAAAAACACAATTTGCGAATCAATCAAATTTTGCGACTTGTCATTCGTATATTTATAATAGCGATGTATCAAATTTCACAAAAATATGCAACCACCCAATGTATATTGTATTCGTTTTTATTTTTAATCTGAAGTCTTGGCTGATTGATTTTCTTTTTAATTAATCACTTAGTGTTTCTACTATTTATTAATAGAGAAAATATTAAAGTACTTTAAGATATGCGATTATGCATAGTATTTAATTGAGCAAATGTATCTAAGAGTGCGTCTTCTGGCTCGCCCAGCTAGCGAAATGCGAATACATTAAAATGATAAATGAGTGCGATTATTTCCTTATTACCATCAAATTAATGCTGCTCCTCTCGTTGACTTTGGCGCTGATAATCAGTTTCCGTTTTGTTTTCCTTTCGCCGCACCCAGGTAAACAGGTAAAAAAAGTATGAACCAAGCAACAACCTGGCGGCGACCAAGCGATTTATTGGCTAAAAATGAGTTACCACGCAGTGGGCCGTCATAAAAACGAACAAACAATAAACAGAGTTTAGCTGGGAATTTGGGCTTTGAGATACCCAGTACTTCTTATTGGGTCTGGCATAAAATATAAAAATTTGCATATACATGAAAATAAATAAGTAAAAAGATTTAAGATTTGTATTATATTCAATTATGATTTACTAAACATTAAACTTGAGTGTACTTTTTATATACAACCTTACTAGTCAAACAAAAGAGAGAGGTAGCTTCGTCAATATATGTATATTTATTATGTTTGTCAGCCTAGATCGATATTTTTCTTATAAGTTAATATGTACATAGAACATTAAGCCTAATTTAAAATATTCTAATAAATATCCTTGTATTTTGTAGCCAGATCTGAGTTGGTAATAGTTTTTGGAGCGACTAAGGCTCGATTAAATTCTTCAGTAATACTTCTAAATCTTTAAAATAATTTTTTTGTTTAGATTATATATATTAACCATTAGCATTGTACATTTTATAATTCCCATAACATCACTGTTATACTTATATTATTACTTCCATTCATACATACATAATCAATATACCCCTCAAAAGTTCCATGAGTAGCTAAAATAAAAATATGAGAAAAACATGCGGCCGAAATCAAACACAATCAAGCGAATTGGGCTCCGTTCCAGTTCCAGTTCGGGTTACTTTGCTTGCACAGCCATTTGAGGCTGTCCTTTCGCTTGGTTAAAAATAATCAGACCACTTCGTGTCCAAGCAAGGACACCTAGCCACCAGTGACCTCCTCCCATGGCGGTAAACATCGTTTGTCAAGAGCTTTGACTGGGCCTGTCCAGTGTTCCAGCTCCAGCTCCAGCTCCGGCTCCATATCCAGTTGCATTCTACCCTTCAGTCAAGGACTTCCGTGAGTCGCGGCCGTGCGATAAAATAGTCGGTTACAAAATATTTGTTGACATTCCGCGGTAAATTACCATAATTAGTTGATTCGAGACCGACCCATGTTTGATCGGAGCTGCCAAGGGGTTGGAGTATTTGTGGGCGTGCGTGGGTCTCCGTGTCAGTTGCCGGGCGGCGACATAATGCCACGCAGGACACTGCCCGCGGCTAAAAGGATAATAATTAGAGCATATGTACGGATTGAGTGCAAATATTGACTCTGTCCTGCGTTTCCTGGCCGCCCTCCATTCGTCATCGTTGCCGGGTTCGTTCCAGCGCGTAAACTCAAATTAATCAGCCTGATATCAATAACCGGGCAAACATAGCTTCACATAAAACATATGTATGCATATTGGCCATACATATGTCAGGACCTTATGGGCACGGATTTGACTTGAGGTTTAGACGTTGGCTTTTGGGGAGAGGAAATAGTAATATTTGACATTTGGCAAATACAGCAACCAAGAAATCATTTGTGGATTCATTGTTTTTCAGATAAAGTATTTTTATATGTTTATAATTTAACATAAATCTTTTTAAATGTATTATTCAAAAGGAAAGGAAATTTAGGGTATAAAAGAAGTATATATGTATACCCTTTCAATTATATAAATTAAAAATTAAGTGGGAATGATGCGATCTATGATCTATTAATCCTTATTGAACCCATATTGGAGACCGTGTTCCAAGTTTTATTCAAATAACATTACAATCGATGACTTTTTATTTATTTTTATTTTTATAACATCGAAAAAATTATGCGAAGGCATTAAGAGCGCTAATAACTTGGACCTTTGACATATTATAGATTATATTTCGTATGATATCATAATTACCATTATTATTCTTATAGATAATGCTAGATAGAAATTTCCTTAAGCAATCTTTTCAAAAACCCACTCCTCAATAGCAATACCCCCTTACTTAATCATTTAAAGTGTTCATTAAAAGTATGAATATATTTTGAAGCGCAGCCACATTCCCATCAAAATCTCATAGATCGCATCCCTTGGTCGACAATGACAAAGTCATTAGTCAGTCTCCTAACAACTAAGAAACCCGCAATATCAGGATCTGAACCAATGAACCGCAAATTAATCCCAATCCACACAGATCCCTAAACCACAGCGACAATTAATATGCCACTAAGCCCAGGCCCAGGCCCACGCCCAGGCGCTCGCCCACTCCCAGCTATAATGGCCAGGCAAAGAGTGGAAAAGAGATTAGGGCAGCCAAATGACTTTAAATTAAGCCGATATGCGTCGTCTGTCGATTTAATTAAAATCAAAACAAAATCTTTGCCCTCCGCCACGCCACGCCCCCCATCCTGGCCGCAGCCGAGGAGCAGCCCTTGGGCCAGCAAATAGACAAATAATAAAACCATAAATAATGCAAAACAATAAATGAGCAAATATTCATAAATTATTAACGCAGCAGCAGCTCTGGCTGCCAGCAGGCTTGGCTGACAAAAGGCAGGCACAAATACCCAAAATATTTTGCCCAAGCATTTAAAAGGACAATGAGGCACGAACCAGATGACAGAATCCGGGGAAGAATAGCAAATCCCCGCAGCAAATAATTGAGCCTCATAAAGGAAATATCATTCATTGATTTTCCTCCGGCTACCTCGACTCTCCAGACTCCGGCAGCAAGTGGATGAAGTCGTCGTTGAGGTGGCGGCGGCGACGACGGCGACGGCGGCAAATGGGGTGGCAAACCTTGGCCAAGGGGTGCAGCTGGAGCGCTGCTGGGATGGGGCTTTCCTGGGATTCTGTCAGCAGCCAAGCAATATGGACAGCTGACGAAACTATCCAAGGGGCGTTGGCAGATTTTCACATGAATCCGAAATCTATGCCCGGGCATGATTTGCACAAAAAAACTTGAGCTGGCAAATTTGTCAGTGGCAGGAAGGACACAAGACGAAGTACGGAAGGAACGGAAAGCAAAGGAAGAGCCCTGCTTTCTCGGGGTAGAGAGAACAAATGATAAATTATTGAGGGATTTTTTGTTAATTTGATGACACTGATGATGGGCAAGACCAGATTATCTGGGCCTGCCCTTTTCCTATTGGGTCAACGCTGATATATTTAGACACATAAACAATATTGTACATGAATTCTATTTTTTGTATAAAGTTTATTCTATTTTGAGGATAATTAAGAACGATTACAAGGGACTCTTATTATTACTGCGTTTAGGAATAGCCGAATTCGTGCTTTTATTTCATGTATCCGCTTTAACTCGTTGACACCGGTAGCGGTCTCATAACGCGTGAAATGCTGTTTAAATTAGGTGGCAACGCCGACGTTAAATGTAAACAGTCAAATTGACTAAAGCTCCGTACTCAGACACACGAAAAGTGTTTCTAAGCAGTACGATAGAGCAAGAGGGTGAGTATTGACCTCTCGTTTTGGCTCAATGCTGAGTACGGAGCTTAAAAAAAATTATGGATTTGTGGAAATCCTATTGGAATAACGCCGAATAATAATGTACAAGTGGGGAAGAACAAAATTCAACTTTTTACTTTTTCTATATTGTTTATACTTTAAACGCTTCACCGTATATTACTGGTATAGTGTAGACGTGTATATTAATCGTTAAGCTTTTTGTTGTATGTTAACCGATATGGATATAGTTTAGCACTTTTAAGAAAATGAAATGTCAGACACTTTTGAACTGGGGCTATAATAGCACAACATTTTAAAAAACTGGGAAATCTGGATATATCAATGCATGAAATCGGGTAGATCGCATAAACAGGGTCTACTTCGAATTTACGTATTCAAGATTTCATAAACATAGTAAGTCGCTTTCTTACTTTATTAATATGAGTAAACATTTTTGGAATTACAAAAAGCCATAAAATATAAGAAGCATTCGCTGCTCAACCTGCCCAAAATATTTAAATTATCTGAATATTACAAAAACAGAAGTTTAATTCCCAGCCAAATACTATTACGTTCGGTTTTAAAAAATGTTTAAAGTTGATCAAAAAATTATAATTTTGACGTGAACATTTTCGGTATGTCCCAAAAAAAAACGACATTTTGATCGATAGTTAAATAAAATAAATACAACAATATTTAAAATGCAGTAAAATCTGTCATACTCTTAGAGATTTTAATGATTCTTGAAATAGTAAAATAATAATACCTTAAAATGTTTTGCTTTTAGCTCCGTACTCAGACACACGAAAAGTGTTCCTAAGCATTGAGCCAAAACGAGAGGTCAATACTCACCCTCTCGCTCTATCGTACTGCTTAGAAACACTTTTCGCGTGTCTGAGTACGGAGCTTTTCAAGAAGCACAACAAAATACTCGAATTTCCACTGGCTTGCACAATGTGCACCTTGCAGTTCGTTCTCAATATTGGCTGTGCTATCGATATATAGATACTTAAAAATATTTTTCCCATCTCTAGCGTCGCCAAGCTGTCTGCCATTTTTGGCTTTGCAACGTGGTAAGAAGAATAGATTAAAAGAAGAAATCATGTCCAGCGGAGGGCAAAAGGGCCTTGGAGGCTCCAAAGGCTCAGGTCATGCTAAGGATAAGAAGCCGGTTACACCAAGCTCCGCGCCTGCCGACAATACAGCAGCTCCGTCGGAGTTCATTGTAGAAAAGTTTACTGGAAAACGGTACGAAAACGGCAAAGTCCTGATGGAGGTAAAATGGAAGGGCTTTCCGCCTGAGATGAGCACCTGGGAGCCTTATGAGAACTTAACGAACTGCGTCTTACTGCTTGGCGAGTTCGAGGCGGAGGTTTTCAGGAATCGGGAGACGGCGTACAGATCCTCTGTTTCGCCGGCAAGCAGCAGCGGCAAAAAGAAAGGCGGCAAGCAGCCCAGTTCTACCAAGGCATCCCCTGCCAACCAGCCAATGCCAGTGGAACGCCAGCTGGAAAACGGCAAGCCGATGGGACCCAAGACAAATGGAACAAATAGTCCCAAGGTATCCACACCAAAGGCTAGAGCTGGAAATCACGAGAAGAATCCCGTCCCTCCGATGGGACCCAAGACAAATGGAACAAATAGTCCCAAGGTATCCACACCAAAGACTAGAGCAGGCCATAAGATCGGTGGAAATCACGAGAAGAATCTCGTCCCTCTGCCCCTGTCGGTGGCTAAAAGCCCGGTCACGAAGCATTTGCAATTGAGCGAGTCCAGTGACGACGAGAAGCCATCTTGTTCACTCGTCAAACGGGCAAACTCACCTCAAGCGACTGTGCCGCCACCAATCAGTGATAGCTTAAAAGATGATCTCGAATTATCCTCCGACGGCTCCACCAGCCCACACAATCGTTCCTTGGAATCTTCAATGTCATTTGGATCCGAGTCTCTGCCTCTAAGCGTGTTGGCCGCGTCGAGCGCCAACAAAGGCACTCTGCCTTCGGTAAAATCTCCCAAGGAGCAGGCTGGTAAATGGCAGGCCGGCAAGAATGTGTCTCCCAAAACCCAGGAGAAGCCCTCCACACCAACCAAGGCTGTGGTCAATGAAATGGGTGCAGCATCGAACTCGGCAGCAACCTTCGACAGAGCCACGAAGAGCGTAAGATAATTATAAATACTTCCTATTAAACAGTGGAACTTTATTCTATGTTACATTTTGGAAGAGTTAAGAACATACATAGTTGGCAAAGTTGTACTGTTGTCATTCGTTGATATCTTTTAATTTTTAAACAAATTGTATACTAAAAAACTTGTTACAGATTCACGGCATGACGATCGCCGAAAAGGAACCAGAGATGCAGCCTTCAGTCGGAGGAAGACCCAAGAAAAACGAAAAGAAGAACTCGAAGAAAGACAAGAAAAAGGTCCCGAAGAAAGTCCAAAAGGAAAAGAGCGGTGATGAAGACTTGGATGGTCCTTTGACACCGCAGACGCCTCACACTGTCGAAGGCGCAGCTGGTGGCAATTTTTTCCATTGGAAGATGCCACCGATCACGACCCCCTTCGGACTGGCTCGCGGCCTGGAGCTGGATAAGGTGGTGCACAATTTCCGGGTGCGCGATCGACTCTTTCTGTTTGTCAAATGGAAGGGTCTTGACGTGGAGGATGCGGTTCCGTTGGAGGACTTAAGGGAGGCGTACCCAGAAAAAGTAATTGAATATTTCGAGACTTTGAAGCGACACTACAAGTGATCTTTTTATTTCAATTTTTGAAAATGAAATCATAAAAGACATAAATTATACACTTAGTTTTGCTCACAGCAAAAATATGCATGAAATGTATAATTTATTTAAAATAAAATAAAGCGTCTGCACCTAATTTTTTTTTTTTAGTGGTTCTCCGATAGGCCTAGTTCACTTTGGAAAATTAAGATGTAAAAAATAAGAAAAGAAAGAGATGATAAGAAAAAAAAGAGAGGAGAAAGAGATAAAAAAAAAAGAGAAAACTACACGTCGTGCACCTTGACCTCAAGATGCCGACAATTGCGGCGTAAAACTGCCGCCCTTCTTTCTCCAGATAGTCCTTCCCGATCCCTATTGCAGGGATGGTGTCTCACAAAGCTTTCTTCCATTTTTGGCCTATTTTTTCAAGATGATTATTTTTGGTAAAAGTACCCAAACAGAAAGCGGCTTCTGGGCAAATTTGAAAGTATCTAAAAATTAACTCGTCATAGAATTAATCTCAACCAATACAAGTTCTTGAACATCATCTTCATTATATCTATTGTTATACAAAATTAACTGAATGATTTGCAGATCTACGCTAGCTTCGAGGATCGGATAGTTATATAATTTCTCTAAAACATAACTACAATTATCATTTTTTCCCAAGACGGCCTCGCAATGCCTGAAGTCCCATAGAATAGGAATACTTGGGCTATTTTTTACTGTTTTTAAATTAATGGGATTGTGATCGCAAACTAAAGCTAATAATAAATTATTCAAATTCAAATCCTTTAAGATTTTTACTATGTATTTGTACGAATTCGGAAAGGGGTCGCGCAATCCACACCTCAAGAAAGCATCCTGAACCACCCGCTGATCCCTATGCATTTGACACAGGGAACATCAATAACCATGAACACGCCCTGGAGGATGTTGTTGTGGCTGTTGATCAGCCATTAGAAGTGGATCGGTGGCATCCCTAGCACTGCAATGAAGAAAGACTATAAGTCTATTTTAAACAACTTTTTAAATATAGTTTAATTTGTTAAATATGGCTTATTTCAATGTATTATAGTAGCAGCGAATAGAATATTAATTTTTAAAATGATCGCTTCGTCGTTTTCAATATATTTTCAGCTGAGATTTTATAACAATTTTTTATGCATTTTTTAAATCGAACTGTTTTCTACCGTTACAAAAATCAAATTCAAATTCTAAGTGTGTACTTATCAGCGTTCAAGTAAAAATACCAAAGAAACTTAAAAACGCACTTTTTTTTGCCACGCGCAGGCGAATACGGTCATATTTTTCAAATTACGTCATTTTCGAGTTCCACGGCGCCTAGCAACTGCCAGCTATTGGCTGCTACATAACAAAAGCTCTCTGCTATGCTCGCCTTTTATTACGTCTTTTTCGTGTGACCAGCTGCTGTGGAGGAGAAAATCCCTACTTTTACTGACGAATTTCAGATTGAAATCCAGGGTTTTTCCAAATTCCCATTACAGCCATACCGCGTCACTGGAAATACAAAAATAAAAAAATCAGCAACAAATGCCAAAAGCGTAACAATTCCGGGATCGAAAAGCGCTCGATATGAGTGCGTACAACCGGCGAGCGGCGCTGCGCAAGAAGAGCCCCAGCCAGGGCTCCTTCGACGCGGAGATGGACGAGTCCGGGTACACGTCCTTTCGGGCGCTGCACAACTCCACCGCGGAGACGCCATTTTTGTTGGACGACGCCGATAGCGAGAACTGTCGCAATGCATCGAATACGGGGCTCTTGGTGCGAGGACTATCGACGCCGAGTGGCCACCAGGAGCAGCGGGCCAAGAGGTTTCCCAAAAGCCTACCAGAAGCTCAGAGTTCTCTGGAGGAGGAACCTTGCTCGACGACGCCCCGACTGCAGGAGGCGCACAGCCTGCCGAAGCGGCGTAAGAAACACTTCCAGCCGCCGCACAGCAGCCCCAGGAAGTCCAAGAAGCTGCTGTTTCCGCAGGAGGAGCCACCGCCGCCCAAAAACCGCTTCTATGGCGGCGTGGAGCGCCTGGATATCGTTGGAAAGCTGGCGCAGAAGCAGCCGGCGCTGGAGTGCCTTCTGCGGCATGTGGGCGCCCACACGCTGGACGTGATGGTAGCTAATATTTTGTTTTTATATACTAGCAAATATTTGGCTAATATTTTGCTCTTATATTGTAGACCCAGGTGTCGCTGGTGTGGAAAGAGGCCATACACAAGAGCCAGCGAGCGCTGGAGCGACTGCAGAACCACCGGCTCAAACAGAGCCTCACCAAAGAGAATCCTCATGTGCCCAAGCGGCACCGCCATCTCCAGAAGGCGAACTCAACAGTGCCATTGCAGAGCTCGAACCACAGCAGCCAGGCCAACAGTGCCGCATCGCTGATGGATTCCGGAAACTCCAGCATTCACCTGATGGACGTGGATGCTGGACGTGTTTTACGGGAGCAGACACAGCGTGTTAAGTGCCCGCGCTGCGGACGGGGCAGCCGGGTCTTCGTCAGCGAAGTGCCAGCGAGCGGAGAAAATCCCATGTCTCAGACTTTGCCCGGCGGTCGGAGCACATTCGCCGGGCACATGAGCGACCGACCGCCGCTGATGCGCTTCTTGTCCCTGGACCTTGGCGACATCAAAAGCCCGCATCAGGCGCCGGCTTACAACTTCGCCGAGTGCACCAGTGTCATCTGCCAGTTCCGCTTCTGCGTTAACTGCCTGAGCAAGTCACATCCCGGCGAGCGTTGCCTGGTCACCGAGCTGGACACGCCCTCCAAGCTGATGATGCCCCGGGAGCGTCTGACGCCGCCACAGCGTTCCCAGCCCCGTGACGCCAAGATCAGGCGGAAGAACTCGCTCAAGCGGCTATGCTTTTAGCTCTAGACTCGGCGTATTTTAAGTTCGGTAACGTCTAGTATTCGATTTGTCCAAATCTCATTACCTACGTATTACATTTTACATTTTGTCATCACCATACATACATTTCATTGTTGTTTTTACATCGTTCATCGCAGGATTCCTCGATAATCTGTACCTCCCTGAGATTAAGAACATAACATAAGTATTCTTTATAAAATATGCGAAATATATAAGAACTGTCAATAAGATTTTATTTGCATTTTGTTTTTTGGATACGAAAAATACGCTGCTACTTAAGCAGAGAAGGAATTACCTTCTACCAATTCATATGGTTTTGGTGTTATTTATAGTTTTCCTGATATTTATTATTAATATCTGAAGAGGTTAAATTTCCTAGTTTTCCCTTAGTTTAATATTAACAAGTAAGAAAGTGTATTGGTAAAAAGGTTTAAAACGTAAGCGCAAGAATTAATCACCGGATTGTTTTTGTTTTTATAGGAAATATGTTACATACTTGACAGATCTGGGAGATTTTCTAAAACCTTATATAGATACAAAAAAAAAAAAAAAAAAAAATTCTCCAAAATAATAATTATTTTTGAAGAAAATCATAAAACTCATAAAATAATTCATAAAATTTAATTTTTATAAAATGGCTTGTAAATAAATAAACGAATAATACTATGGAAATACTTTTGAGCTTTAAAACTAAGAATAAGTAAATGCAAAACATAAAAAATGCACATAGTTTTACCATTTATTTAAACAAAATGACTCCTGGTAACTAGTGAATTATCTAGTTCCGAACTAGTTCGCGGCACAAGTTCAGTTTCCGGCAGCTGGAAGGTATATTTATCCGACCCAGATACGGCCACACTAAAAGCGAAACACGTGTGGAGTGCGGTCCGCAGTTTATTATTGTTCTCGTTCAAATTTTAAATCTCAAATAACTCACGAAGAAAGGAAGAAAACTCGAATCGAAGATGACCACCTCGTTGGCCCAGCAGCTGCAGAAACTGGCGGCGCCGCAGACGTCCGTGACTCTGGCGGACGCTCGCAGCAGGGCCTCCATTCTGTTCGATCCCAAGGAGGCGGCCACCAAGGATAGGCGGGCCATCTATCAAATCGGACTGGCGGGGCTGCAGGAGCTGACCGACTTTAATCCGGCCTTCAAGGAGTTCCAGCTGACACTGTTCGACGAGGCCACGCTGACACTGGAGCGCTCCGTGGAGCTGCCGGAGGTGAACAAGCTGCTGGACGCGGCCATAGCCAAATTCCTTCGCTTGCTCTCCCCCTACCTGCTGCTGCGCCCCGCCCACATGGCCTTCGAGTGGCTGCTGCGTCGCTTCCAGGTGCACGAGTACAACCGCGGCCAGGTGATGGCACTGATTCTGCCCTACCACGAGACGAAGACCTTTGTGCAGATCCTGCAGACCATGAGGCTGCGCTCCTCGGATGCCGAATGGTTCTGGCTGCGACCTCTGCAGCGCCCGGGTGTAACTCTGGCCAAAACGGCCATTGTGAATCGGGCGGCCAGCAACCCATCCTTTCTGCGCTTCATCTGCGAGACCACCCAAAAGGCTGTAAAGGAACTGGGTCCTCGTGCCCACCAGCTGCAGGCTCAGATCAACTTCTATGCCACCGTTGTGGTGGGCGCCCTGCAGGCCGCCAAGGAACTGCAAGACTGGCACATCACCACCATCCTGGAGTCTCTGCTGAGGGGTCTGGCTTCGGATACCATTGATTTCATGGCTGCTGCCTATGTGATCGTGGCCCAGCTGGTTTCGCGCACCAAGCTCAAGAGCAAGGTGTGCCAGGCGCTGCTGGAGCGTGTGGCCAACTGCCCGTTTGAGCGCCTGCACACCGAGTCGCTGCTCCTGCTCGTCTGCATCTATGGCAAGCAGCAGGCCGCCGTCCCGCACTTCAAGCCGGAGACCGTGCTCAATCTGGTGGGCCAGAAGTGGCTCATATCGGCGCTGGCCTCGCTGGCCAAGGCCAATGTGGCCATCCAGTCCATTTGCATGCCACTGACGACCTGCGCAGTGGCCGCCATTCGGGAGGATGTGGCCGCCTCGAGTTCTTACAAGGTGTTCCTGGACAACCTGCTCTCCGAGGTGCCATTGACCAAGCCCTGTGCCCAGAAGCTGATTGAGTGAGTGCATATTTTTGCGAGTAAAATCAAGGATAATACTTGAGGGTTTGTGTTGCTTTTTAGCTGCTTTCTGGATGCTTTTGTGGACACCGAGAGTGAGGCACCCGAGCCCATGGACACCGCTAGCAATGATGACGAGGACACTATTGTCATTGACTCGGATGACGATGAGGCGGCGACAGAGAAGACCAGCTTTCAGACCTGGTATGCCGGTTACCTGGAAAAGCTGGAAAAACGCTATCCCGAGGCCTTCGATCTGAGCGTTAAGGAGGCCTTAAGGAGCAAGTCCACCACCAGCAATCGCCAGAAGGCCCTGAAACTGGCCTTGGGTAAGGGAATTTGTGATAACGTAACCCTTGAAAGTGTTTATTAACTTTGCCTCCCTTCAGGCTTCCGCCTCAACACCTCCGATGACAAGGCGAAGCGTGCCTATGAGAGGCTCTACCACTACAGCTCCGACTGGCGCCTGAGTGCCGTCCAGCAGCTGCTGCAGCACCTCAAGGTAGCCAAGAAGCGGGAGCGCAGTGTGAAGCTCCTGCAGGAATGCCTGCCGGACAGAATCAACGATGACAGCGGCGCTGTGGTCGCCGCCGTGCTCTCATTGCCCACCGAAGAGCTGGCCGAGATGCTGGGCCCCCAGAGTCTGGCCAAGACCCTGTGCCATCTGGTGCACCGAGCCCAGTCCGAAAAGGAGCAAGAGTGGCAGGCTGTGCTCGTGCTGGCCGTGCGCCACTTGACCACCGCCACTGGCAGCGGCAACTACGACGAGAATCTGGTATTGCTGGCCCTGATGCCGCTGCTCTTCCCCGGCGCAGCTCTAACGGAACACGAGCACGCTGCCCTGGTGACCTTGCTGGGCAGTGAGTTTGCCCAAAGAGTTCCCTTCCTAAAGGAGCTAAAGGTAAGCAGCGAATTCGGAGATTTCAAGGCCAGCGAGCATCGGCAGCACTTTCTGGACGTGATAGCGGGCAGCAGCCAGGAGCTGATTAGCCAGGAAAGGGCTTTGCTCCAGAGCGTGGAGGATCATGGTGGTGAGAGCTATCTGGAGAAGCCATCGCAGCTGACGCACCTGCTGCTCCTGCTGACCGCCTACGCCAAGAGGGAACTGCAGCCGTTAGAGAGCTTGCACGTGCTGGACAGAATTGGGCTGTACAGTCGACGCTTCCAGTTTCGAGTGGCTAAGCCTAATCGCAACTCCCAGGACTCTGTCCCCCTCCAACTGTACGTGGACTTCCTGCTCACCTTGGTCAAGAACACCAAGTGGACATCTCTGGCAGCGACGCCCTGGAATCAGTTGACCGATGAACTGCGCCTCTGCCTTCGCCTGCTGGAGATAATATGCGGGCAGGTATTCTCTGAGAAAGAGGATCCCTTGGAGCGTCAGGAGTGGACGCGAGCCCTGCAGCAGAGTCTTCAGTTGATGCTGCCCGAGGCGCAGGACAGGCTGGAGCTGCTCTCCAACTTCTACGTGTTCGAACGCCTGCCGGAACTGTTTCCTCGCGACTCGGACTATGCTGTGTTCCGACTGCAGGGCTTCCTGCTCCTGGAGGCGGTGCTCTCCAACCCCAAGTCCCAGCTCAACTGCAGCCTGGTTCACGTTCTGCGCGTGGCCAACGCCTGTGGCTCGCCACTGCAAACGCTGCGCGTGCAGGCCATCAGCACGCTGCAGTTGCTCGGCGGTCGCGGAAGGCTGGTGACGCACGTGGAGCAGCTGGTGCGATCGCTGCTGCAGCGGAAGAGCGAGCTGAGCATGGACCACGAGCAGTACGCTCTGATACTCTTCACCATCCTAGAGCCGGAGAGTGCCACGGCCAAGGAGAAGCTTGTGCTGTCCAAGCTGAGGAGATCGGTCCTGGCCCTGGCCTGTGATCCCGAGCAGCCGCCCATCTGCACGGCGGCTCTGCTGACGGCCCTGAAGCATGTCAACGACGAGCAGTTCCTCGGCGAACTGCTGCCCCTGGGCCTCGAGTCCCTGAAGAGGATCACCCAGGGTGACGGTGACGGCAGCCAGCAGCTGAAGCAGCTGCCGTGGCCCCACAGCGAGATCTACAAGTCTGTGATGGAGCGCTTCGAGGGACAAGTAGCATTGAATGTTCTGCTCCGCAAGCCCCAGGCCTGGGAGCTCTTCGAGGCGACATTCGCCCGCCAGGATGTGTACATCCAGCTGGAGCAGAAGCTCCAGCCCCTGCCCTGCGTCCTGCTCAACAGCCTCACCCCGGAGACGTTCGAGCGCCTGCAGGCCACGCACAAGGTGTCGCTAATCAAGCTCATTGTGGAGGCGGCCACCCGGTCCGACAACGATACCATCTTCCTTGCCAGCCACCGAATGCTGAAGCGCTGCCGCCTGGAATGCCAGCCCCTGGCGCCGATGCTGGTGCAGATGATGACCTTTGCCAAGCGGAAGCCAGAGAGCCCACAGGTCAGCGCCAAGCGACGCACTGTCACCCAGCAATTGGACCTGACCAGTGCCACCTGGAAGCAGGGCATGACTCTCCTGGAGCTGCTGGAGCACAAGAAACTGCTGATTGGAGCGGAGCTGTTGATTCCGCCTCTGTTTGAGCTCCTGCAGGCCTGCCTGACGCTGGAGGAGCACAGTGCCGCCGAGTATCCCAAGCAGCTGATCCTCGCCAGCCTGCTGCACTGCTGCCAAACGGCCCAGTTGGCCGGCGTGCAGCTAACCAAGGCCCTGCCCGAGTCCTGCTTCCGCATCGAGTTGGTGGTGCAGTGCCTGAGGAACACTCGGAACCCGCAGACCCAGCAGCACGCCCTGCTCTTCCTCACCCACTGTGCGGGCATGTATCCGCAGCAGGTGCTGCACAAGATCGTCGAGATCTTCACGTTCGTGGGCTCTACGGTCGCCCGGCACGACGACGCCTTCAGCCTGCACATCATCCACAACGTAGTGGAGTCCATCATACCCATTCTGTTGCTGAAGACGGGCCAGAACGAGCTGGTCATTCCCGTGCTCAAGGTGTTCGCCGACATCTGCACGGATGTGCCGGTGCATCGAAGGCTGCCCCTGTACGCCACCTTGTTCCGGGTCCTGGAGCCCAGGCAGCACCTCTGGCAGTTCCTGTGCATCGTCTTCGAGAGTCACGTGCTGCTGGATCAGAAGGCTTCCACGGACAAGTCCCGTCTGGACTTTGCCCGCGAACTGACGCTGATGTTCGAGGATGCGTCGGTGCCCCTGGAAACGTGCATCCGGCTGCTGGATTACCTGGCCAAGCTGCCGGCCAACAAGAGCGGCAATGCGCCGGGGTCCTCCTTGGTTCTGTCCACGGAACAGCAGCTCTTCGATGTGCGAACGCGGTCCTTCAAGCAGCTGCGCCACTACAAGTACCTCATCATGGACTTCCTGTCCGGCATCAGCAGCTGCCACGAGTGGCAGGCGAAGATGAAGCGGCCCGATCCCACGGAGCTGCTGCCCTACTACCAGGAGTTCATCCTCAAGACTCTGGCCTACGTTAGCGTGGTCAATGGAGCTCTGGAGGCCTCCTCCGAGACGCCCTCGCTGGAGAAGTTCTGGCGCGTGCTGGCGAACCATGCCCACGACATCCTGGACAATGCCATCGGTCTGCTGGCGCCGGAGCACTTCCTCAGCGTGATCACCGAGCTATTGCAGCACGATCTGGTGCACGTTCGCACCAAGGTGCTGGAGCTGCTGGTGACCAAGCTGAGTCAGCCCACCACCACAAGCGATTACTTTAAGCACACGGCGGCCGCTCACTTTGGCGTCCTCATGGTCCCCCTGCAGGCCATCATTAATGGCATCCTGGAGGGCGGCGCCGGCAGCGCTCAGCTGGCGCAGCTCCAGCAGACGGCCTTGCATGCCATGCAGCTTCTGGCGCAGCGCCACGGTCGGGACTTCATCGAGGAGTGCAGAGCCCTGCTGGCCACCCTCACCAAGATCACCAAGCGGCGGGCGAATGTGCCCAAGGCGGTGGTGGGCAATGTGGTGCTCACCCTGGTCGAGATTTGTGCCAGCCTCAAGGCCCATGCCCTGGCCCAGCTGCCCAAGTTTGCGCCGCAGCTGACGGAGCTGCTCAAGGAGCAGGTCCACCATATGGCCACGCTGAAGCAGGGACCGGACTATGTCTGCTCAACTTTAGTCACAGGTAAGTCACCTCTTCTTCCCTCTCCTTTCTGTATCTCCCCAAGGTTTCCCTCCCATTTCAGCCCTGCACAAGCTCTTCAAGGCCCTGCCGGCCTTTCTGGGTCCCTACCTAGTGGACATTATCGCGGCACTGGTGCGCCTCTCCGTCCAGCTGGACAGCCCCTTGCTGCTGCAGGACAAACGCACCCAGGCCCTGAGGCTGCGTCTGGTGGATGTGTGGGCGGCTGTGGCCCAGGGCGTGGAGGTGCGCATTCTGGTGCCCAGCTTTGCCAAGACCTACGGCTGCCTGCTGGAGCAACAAGCTTACGACGAGCTGGGCCAGCTGATGCAGCAGCTCCTGCTGCAGACCATCAAGCACAATACGGCGGCACAGCTGCAGCCGGTGCAGGATGCGCTCAGCGAGCTGTTCCTGCAGGCCCTCGAGTTCCGCCTGCAGGTGCGTGACCGCGGCCTGGATAGGCAGCAGGTTTCGGATGTGGAATCCGCCATTTCGGAAACCTTCGTGACGTGGATCCTCAAGCTATCGGAGACCAGCTTCCGACCCATGTATGCCCGCGTGCACCGGTGGGCGATGGAGAGCAGCGCCAGGGAAACGCGACTCACCTACTTCCTGCTCACCAACCGCATAGCCGAGGCTCTGAAGTCGCTCTTTGTCCTCTTTGCCAGCGAGTTTGTCGAGGACTCCTCACGACTGCTGGCCGAGCACAATTCGGTCAGTGCCGACTTCAAAGCGGGTGACTCTGAGGACGATGTGGAGCTGCTGATGGCCATTCTGAGCACTCTCCATCACGTGTTCCTGCACTGCAGCGAAGACTTTGTGAACGAACACAGGTTCAATGCCCTGATGACGCCGCTGGTGGATCAGCTGGAGAACGACCTGGTGCTGGGCCACGAGCCTCTTCACCAGGCTCTGAGCATGAGCATAGCCCAGCTGGCGGTGGCCAGCAACGATGTCATGTGGAAGCAGCTCAACAGCCAGGTCCTGCTGAAGACACGCACTCCCACGCCCGAGGTGCGAATTCTGGCCTTCAACAGCTGCGTGGCCATCGCCCGCAAGCTGGGCGAAAGCTATGCCACTCTGCTGCCGGAGACAGTGCCCTTCATCGCCGAACTGCTGGAGGATGAGCACCAGCGAGTGGAGAAAAATACACGTTCTGCAGTTCAGGAGCTGGAGACCATTCTGGGTGAACCAGTGCAGAAATATTTATAATAATCGCAAAAGTGAAAGATTTTTTTTTAGAAATCTGTATAAACTTGAAGAATAAAAAGGCAATATATATTCGTATTTTGGACATGAATCGAACTGGAATTTTATTTATTGTAGGTAGTTCTAAGCCTGGCCTGGAATGTACAAGCAATGCAGCAACAAGAAATAATAGTTTCTGTGCAGTTTTGAACGATAGAAGTTTTAAACTGTTAACCTATTTCCTGTAGGTAGCTCCACGATATGCCTGCAATGTACAAGCAAAGCAGGAACAAAATTTTTTAGGTTCGGTTAAGAACTTTACCTGAAACTGGAAACTTATTTATAGTTGGTAGATTTACGATTTGCCTGCATTGTACAGGCAAAGCAGCAACAACAGCTTATAAGTTCTCTTCAGTAGCGAACGAGATAGTTTTTAAACTGCTTGCTGAGATCTTAAATTGGAACTGGAAACCTAGTTGGTAGTTCTACGCTTTGCCTGCAATGTACAAGCAAAGCAACCGCAACAGCTTCTAGGATTAGTACAGTAGCGAGGAATAGAGTTTTTAAGCTGCACGCTGAGAACTTAAACTGGAACTGGAAACTTATTTATTGTAGGTAGCTCCACTATATGCCTACAATGTACAAGCAAAGCAGCAACAACAGCTCATACGTTCTGTTCAGTAGCAAAAGAGAGAGTTTTTAAGCTGCACGCTAAGATCTTAAGCTGGAAGTGAAAACTTATTTATAGCTTTTCCACGCTTTGCCTGCAAAGTACAACCAAAGCAACAACAACAACTTATAAGTTCTGTTCCGTAGCGAATGATAGAGTCTTTAAGCCTCACGCTCGGAGCCTTCACTTTAAATTCAAACTTATTTATTATAGATAGCTCCACGATATGCCTGCAATTTACAAGCAAAGCAGCAACAACAGCTTATAAGTTTAGTACAGTAGCGAATGAGACAATTTGTTAGCTTCACGCTGATTCCGATTTCAATGGAGAACAAAACCGGATAAAGTTCTCCTTTCTGTTATTTTTTTCAACTTACTCATTTATTTTGGAATGCAAAGTCCGCTTAAGCTATGGTACACTTTCTTAATAACAATCAACATTATTCATGGCCCCACTTCAAGTCAAGGGGATTTGCAATTCGTCTACGTATTGTAGGTGTAGGAAATGGTGGGGATGTGGGCGTTGTTGAGCGTGTTGTCGTGCGTCTCCTTGTCCTCGGGTATCTCGGGATCCTCGCGCTCCTCCTCCTCGTCAATGATACTGATGTCTCGGATGGACGGCCGGTGGCTGCGCCGCCAGCCGCTGAGATCCTGCGGCTGCTTCGTCTTGGTCAGCAGCTTCGTGCCCGTCACGGAGATCAGGATGGCACCCAGGGGAGCGGTCAGCACGATGCTGAAGACGCAAATAGTCTGCACAATGTTCGCCCAGTTGCGCTCATCCTCCGTAGAGTTCTCGTCCAGATGCTTGAGGGCCACCGGACCGAGGGCCGCCTGCACGGTGGCCTTGGCCATCCACGACAGTCCGACGAAGAACTTCTCCTTGGTGTTGAGGCGATCGCCGAAGGCAATGCCCGCCGTGGTGAAGATGCGCAGGATGGCGCCGGTGAAGATGCAGGCCGCTCCGATCGACACTGTGTGCGAGTCCAGCTCGCTGATCTTGATGGTGGCGCCGGTGATGCCGAACAGGATCGGCTCGAAGATCATCCAGAAGATCTCAAAGGCGGTGGACACGGGATTGTCCTCCACATCCCAGCCGTCCTTGCACCAAAACAGGTTGGAAACAAAAGCGGAGAAGACAACGCCCAGAGGTCCGGCGCCCTCGAAGCCCAGCTCCTCGCTGCCATAGATGGCCATCAGGCCGCCGGTGAAGAGCAGCAGCGTCCGCAGAGGCACCACATAGGCGTCGCCCTTCTCCGGGAATATGCGCAGCAGCGATCCCCAGACGACGCCAAAGCCCAGTCCGCCGAGGATGCACACCGGAGCCTGGGCAATCTGATAGCCCAGACCCTTGTCCGAGAACATCACCGTGCTGATGATACCAAAAATGGCCACCGACAGGGCATCATCGACTCCGGCCACGGCCACCACCAGTGTGGGAATACCCTTGGCCACGCCGTAGCCCTTGGTGCGCAGCCGGAACAGGCAGGGCACCACCACCGCCGGCGAGACCGCTGCAATGATGGAGCCCAGCAGGAAGGCCCAGATCCAGGGCAGGTCGAGCAGGAAATGCGACATCACGGCCATCACGACCGCCTCCGCGCACCAGGGAATGATGCCCAGCTTGAGGATCGTCTTGTACACCTTCTTGAAGGCCTCCGGCTCCATCTCGAGGCCAGCTCGAGTCAGGATTATGGTCAGCGCAAACTTGCGCAAATGGGCCGTCACCTTGGAGAAGTCGCCATCGAGATTCGCCCAGCCTACGTTCTGGGAAAGAGGAAAATCAAATGTAAAATTTTATTAAATATGTTTGAGGAGTTTTCAATTAGTGCTTGTGCTCACCTGGAAGAGTATGCCCACGAAAAGCATGCCGATCAGTCGCGGCAATGTTGTCAGCGATATCAGGTAACCGCCAAAGTTGGCGGCCACCGTTAGTACGACCAGGCCGAACAGCTGCCCTCCAGGGGCCGCCGAGTCGCCAATGATCACAAAGGCCGTAACCCAGATGAGGACGCCTGAAACATGGCAGGAGATTAATAAATTTCTTCAAGTTTTTATTACTATTTTTATCCTTAATACCGATCAGAATGATAGAAATCAGCCGAGAGACGGTCCTGAAAGTGGGACACAGCGGGTATGGGAAGATCTTCTGCCAGAAGGGCGGCTCCCAGGTGGCCGAAGGCTCCTCGCCGCGACACTTAAGGCAGAATGTGTACATCCAGGACTCCTCCACGTAGTTGGCCCCACCATTGCTGTCGCCCACCGAGGTGTGTCCCATCTGGTGGCCATTGTATTTGGCATTGAGCACGTCCAGCGCATTCTGTCGATAGTTTTCTGAAACAATAACAGGAAAAAGATGTTGCCAATCAATTAATGAGACCCAGTTCTCCAAGGGTTGTTTTTTGTATCGCTCCGGAGTCCGGTCCCCAAGGAAATTATCTCGTCACTTACTATGGACCTCTAATTAGGTGATAACTATAGCCCTCTAATACATGCATACATACCCCAGACGTCAAAGGCAAGACCTACGCAATAAAATGGGAAATTATTAGAGCCAACTTCCCCCGTTCCGCTAATTGGTAATGTCAATTGGAATATGAAGTGGACGCAGAAATAGACAGAACAGCCACTGATCAAATTTGCATTTCTAGAGACTCAACAAGCCGCGATTTTAAGGTCGTAGGAAATTACCAAGTAAAATTGTTTTTCTAACTAGAAAACATTTTTAAAGAGCGATTCTTCCTTTTCCCTAAAAATTTCCACTGAAAATTGTTTAAATTGATTTAAAAAACTTTAAAGAAATTCGGATGATCACATGACACATTTTTTTACATTTTAGAAACCACTTTTAATTGAAAATAAATGAACCTCCTTACAGATTCGAGTGTCCCAACTTTAAGTTATTTCTGAACTGCAGTTCCATCACTGATATTTTTCTAGATTTGCCACCACTGATTAAATTAGTCACAGACTATTTTTAAAAAGTATTCACATACTTTTCTTGAAGTACATTTTAGCACGTCTTTTTAAAGAATTTAATGCACGTGCAAATTGCGGTTAGTAGAGAGTTCACAATGTGCGCCACAAACTGTTTAAGAACTACTTTATTAGATTATTAAATATATTGGAAATAAAAAATTTATTTATACCGTGAAATTCCTATTTACGATCGGCACTCAAAATATTGATTTTTGTATGGTTTAATCTACTGTTAAAATCCATATTAACGGTGCACAGGGAAAAAAAAGAGTTAGTGAACATTAAAAAGTTTTTGTAACCTTAATTTAAACTGAAACTATTTAAAAGAAGAGAAATATCTTATTATCTCTTACAGATCTTGAAGTATAATTTTTCTGGTGAAGAATCCCTTCGATATTTTTAGTTTTTGTTAACCCAATTTAGTAACTAGTTATTTTAGAATATTGTATATAAATTAATTCATACAAAACTCACCATAACTATGCGTTGAAGCCCGATCGCTATCGTTGTCATGTGGTGGCGGCGGCGGCGCCGAGTCCTTCAGAATGCTCTTCCTTCGCGCCGGACCAATGTCGGTGTGCGAGTGTGTGGAGGTCTGCGTGGAGAATAGGATTCGAGGTTATTTTTTAGCCAGACAGCAAGTGGCTGACCCTTATCTTCGGGCGTAACTCATCCGATAATCAAAGCCAGCCCCATATACAATATATTTTTTTTCATTAGGAGATTGCATGGCTCGCACACACGAAATCCTATTTTACGATGCCCCATCAAACGGAATGATCGCAATCGCAATCGCTCCAAACGAATTGCTGCGCCGCCGCCACTCACCTGTGAAATTTTACGTCTCGGATTTTGCTCATAGGCGGGATTATCGTATCCAGAACCGGGGCCAATGCCGCCGCCCATAACTGGCGGATCCGCTATAATGCTGACCCGCCGCTTGGGCTGGCTCTCGATGACGATGGTGCTCTTGTGGTTGCCGCTGCCATTGGAGTTGGGCATGGGCACATCGCTGAGCATGGGGTTCGGCGACGGCGTAACGAGGGTGGTCGGAGTGGTAATGGTCGCCGGAGCACTGCCAGAGGAATCCTCCCGAGCGCCTGGCTCTCCCGTGGCCGTCATCGTCTTGTGGCTCTGTGGGAGGAACGTGAATTTATGATCAGTAATCTGGGCGCCAGTGTGGGAAAAATGGCGGGAAGCCTTACACTAAACATCAGCGACAGCGTTCCGAATCGGGGGAATAAAAATATTAGGGCCCGATATTCGACTTTTTACAACTATCTCGTTCGACGTTTAGCAATGAAATAAATTCATTACCACGCGGTGGGAAGCCGACAGCTGCAGGTGCACACGCACACCTGTGCGGGGCCCGCACAGACACTTACAGGCACCTGCTATATGGATAAACTGAGCGAAAAGGCAGGGTGCTAATTGAAAGCACCAACTGTTGGGTATTGGAGCAGGGAATTTACATAGCTTGATCATCAAAGGCTTGAAGCGATAATTGCACATCTTATTTATGGAAAGACTTTTATTACAAAACGTAATGGAAATAACCTTAACCTTAACCGTAACATTTATATATTAATTTTAATATTTATTTTCAGAAATAACAGGCCAAATAATTCGTAGTCAAGATATGTGAGCTTGGTGAATAAATATAGAATAAAGTGTCAAAGAATTAGACATTTAAAATATAAGATTTGAATTTTAATCCTTTTTAAACCACAAAGATCCTTTAATACATTCCTAGAAGTTTAAAGCGAATTATTTAGAATTATTTAACATCTATAATTGGTGTTTCCAGGTATTCTAGAAATAAGAGCCGAAATAATTCATAGTCGAGACATGAAAATTGATGAATAAATATAAAATAAATAACCAAAGAATTGAAAGTTTTAAATATAAATTTTGTATCATTTTCTTTTTTAAACCACAAAAATCTTTTAGGACTTCCCTATATGTTTACAGCGAATGTATCATCAGTAACATCAATTAAATTTAAAATGTTTATTTCACATTCTATCATTGCTGTTTCCAGGTATTCTTCAAACATAGTATAAAATGTAAAGTAATTTAATTACTTAAATAATATTATTTCACCCCATAACCTTTTTTCTTTGCTTATCCTATACTCAATTTCTCTCACTGCATTTGTGAAGTTGTGAAAACGTTAAAGAGTAACGTAAATATTAAATAAATATTGTAAAAAAATACTAAAAACCTCAATAAAAATTAACGGCAATTAGCTTTAATTATATCACCCGGCGAGAAAAAGAGCCACTCGGCATAGATATGAACACATGTGTTACCTATATCTCTGGCTATGAATATGTAAAAACCTGGCGCGGTTCCCGCTTTGATGACCAAGAAGTTTTTTAGCCATTCAATTATGACGCGTTTTATCTAAACAAATTCACGTGAGCTCGGTTTAATTTCAGCCGTTTTTCTCTCCCCCCTTAATTATCTAACCGGCGCGTCGGGACGTCTCGAAATAATGAGGCTGAATTGATTATTTCATACATTTGGGGGAGAGATTATTTGTTTTTCGGGTCTTTCCGTTGTTTTCGCTTTTATTTTTTATTCGCTTCTGCGGCGAGGAGAACGAAATGTGACATCAAGTCATGCGGTTCGTTAGCTGAAATCAAACAAAGCCACAGGCATGCTGGCCTGGTTGCCTGGCAGCCTGGCTGGCCTGGCAAAATGTTGACTTAAAATTGTTTTTTTTTTAAGTTTCGTTATACAATTTGCTAATTTATGGTTCACACAAAAGCTGGTAGCAAATAGCAGGTGACAAGTCCCACTGAAATGCGAGCAAATTTATTTATTGTGATTTTTATGGTCACCCTGCCACCCCTTTTTGGGGGTTAAGAAACTTCCGAATAAACATGAGTGTCTCTGATCTTGTACGTTTCAATTACCCCGCCATTAAACAATGTGCAACAGCCACAGTTGACTTTATTCACGCTCTGATTAGAGCCCTAAATATAGACTTAAATGGGGGGGAGAAAAGGGGGCCTGATATCAGCGGAGGATGGGTACGAAGAAGAGTCTATTTGCAATCACAACTGCATAATTGGCCAGCCACGCTCAATGTTTTCAATTTTCACCTCTAATTAGCGTCTGCTATTGATATGAGTAATTTGCCGCGAAAAATTGTTTTAGACAATATTTATGCTTGGGCAGTCACCTCCCAGACTTTCCTGCTCCATCTCAATCTTAATTCGGTGCGATCCCTGAAAAGTTGAGTTCGAGTTCGAGTTTTTCCTTAATTTGGTTTTTGGCTTTTTTATTCGGGGGCTCGGGGCTCTAATTGATGCGTGTCTGGTCTCAGCGACAGCCACGAGTTGACAAACTTTCGACACATCATCATCATCAGCATCATCTTCGGCGTATCATCGTCACGTGCTATCATGCGAACAAATGGCGAACAAAGGGGCTTAATTAGCATTCGTGTGTCATCAGTTAATGTCTTAAGCCATATATAGGGAAATATATCTAGACATATAACCTTAAGTGCACACAAATCCGACTAACTAATCTTAGATTTCGGTATGCAGGTCACTCGGGGGAATACTCAGCTATGGGGAATTGTTTTTACTCATTATTACTTTTTAGTCTCTGAGAGTTGACATTTTATTCTTGGCAGGTTGTGTTCCAAATAATGAGCTTAATAACTATTAGTTGCTATAGCGAGTAAAAAAATGTGATATTTTTCCCTTTAAATAATAGAGGTCTTATAAACTATAAAAAGTTAGATTCGCCAGGAGGTATGCTGTGCTTTTTAAAAGTAAAATTCTGATACGTAATTATTTATTTTTAAAAATTGGTAGTGAACACATTGGAAAATGTATGCGAATTTCTCGCAGTGTTTTAATCTTGCTTTTGCTAGATACAAATATTATATTAAATGTTATTATTAAACAAAATTTTGCTTTTTATAAAATTGACTGAAAAAGTGTAAATAAAAATGTAAGAAGTAAACAAGACGAAGGTATTTTTCTTAAAATACAAAGTAAACAAAATTTCGAAATCAAAGTACTGGAATATTGGTTATTGAACTAAAGGTACGTTAAATCATCTTGAAACTTGTCCAAAATATTTTTAAGGCTAAGCATTCTGTTAAGTTGGAAATTATAAAAAGAGTTAGAAAAATTTACAATAAATTTATAAATTTATAAGCACAAAGAGTTTACTTTACTTATATATTTTCTGGTGAGAACATATGTCAATTTTCAGAAATGGAAAGCTTCTTATGTTTCAGAAAGTGTATTCAATATGGTTATATGTACATATATTGTACTGTACAATATTAATTCAATATTTTCTAGACAGAGGCTTAAATTATTTAATAAATAATATTAGAACTCAGTGATTATAGCCAAAATCTTATCAAAAATCACTAAAAAATAAAAACTGACATGTAACCAACCGCTTATATTTTAATAAGTCATATTTTATAAATATATATATGTGAACATATAATATTAAAATGAGTTTAATTAGTTCATTCTGCATAGGTAAGCTCTTTCACTTAAGTTTAAACAACAAAATAAATTCTAAATAAAAAAAAAACAGCTAAAACTACCAATCTTTAAATCTCCAACAATTTTTAAATCATTTGAAGGATCTAAATGGATTCAAAAAGAATAAAAACCCAAACAAGAGGACATCCTTCCACGAATAACCATTCTGCTAATTGTTGTTTCCAGGTACCTTGTTGAGTTTCCCTTTGAACAATGCTGGGTTATTTTTGCATTCAGTTTTGCCGCTCTCTGACCTTGCCGGAGGTTGCCCCCTCCCGCCATGCCGCCTCCTTGTCCACTCAGAGCTTACACCTACTCTGAAAAGCATTTTGCATTGCCAACGAGCGAACAACGACAAGGAATGATTCTACGTGACATGTTTGCCAGATCGAATTGGCCGGAGCTCAAGCAAATTCGCTGTAGTTAGTTAGCTTGGGTCAGTTGACCGGAGCGGGTGCTGGCCAGTTGGAGAGCAGCGGAGCGGGAGACGAACTTGGTCAGGGCCCGGATTACTTATCACGAACGTCGCCAAGCCGTTTTCGTTTTTAGCCCAAAAGGTTTTTCCACTTCTTCGAGCGCTTCAAGCCCCATTGCACAATGGCTAAAAACGGAGAGCGAGAGAGAGTTGAATTGGGCCAGAAGCATTTACATTTTACACCGATTTTGAAATTGCGTAGGTATCCGATGGGTGTTTCTGTGTTTCGTGGGCTTGGATGTGGATGTGGCCAGGTTTTAGCCGCCGGTGAAGGTGACGCTATCCATTCCCCGGCCCAATCGCTTCTATGTTCTTCGATTGGCTCCGCCTTTGCCTTATTGCCATTGTGTTAATCTAATCGCGTGCTCTGAATGAGCGTTGTCTACCAGACTAGTCACTAGTGTATTCAATATAGTAGATAATCAAGGCGATAATAAGGTTCACATTGTTACACAATTAATCCCCCTGAAGCACTTGAGTGCAGGAAGCGTGTAAATTTTGAGATCGATTCACTTGAATCACTAGAAATTCAAATGGAGGGAAAATTTCATTTGATATTTACTCGGAATGGTAGAACTCAATGGCGATAGATAGAGAGCTAATCTCTAGAGGGTTTTCTCGTTTTGTTAATAAAACTTCTTAGCCGAAACATTTTTTCATTATTAAGAGCATTCTTCATTAATTAATATTTCTAAAGTTTGGGTTGAGCGGCCTTTGATTTGTTAGAATATGCTTTTTGGGGACTTTCAAAATAAATCGAATCGCAAATTTTTGCAACACTTTGTGACTCTTTCATATTTTAAGAAACAAATTACAAAACTTGCGAACACTTTATGGTAAAGTTTAGAGGAGATAATTTGGATGTTATAAGGGTATTACAGAAATTACTAGTTTTTGAAATCACAAAAAAAGAGTCTAAAACTATGCTACAATATACTCGTATGTCATTCTAAAAAAAGCAAATGTGGCTTGAATTTGATGCCTTAAATATTTTGTTGCATACTTTTAGATACCTTTTAAAGTGATTTCAAATCCCTAGTGATTTCTGGGGCACCCAAGATATTATATTCTGCTTTGAGTTTGTTCAAATGGAGCTGAATTATTGTCAATTAAGCTTTGATTATAAGCTTTAATGATCGTAAAATAATGCGTACAAATATGAAGTCGATAAATAATAATTAAACGGCTGGCCTAGTGCCATTACTTTGGATCTGTGTTTTACTAATTTTATGGATTTTTATACAATAAATAAAGAAGAAGAGACGAAAGAAATAAAAATTCAACTTAAGAAACTGACCTAAGACTAGAAATAGAAAACAATTATTCTATTCTGTTTACATGGAAATGAAAAACTTTCCATTAACTGATGATACCAATGATTCCGATTCATTCTTAATTGTTTACCAATAAAGCGGAGTTTATTGCCACGTATTGTTGCCTGACTATACTTCAGAGTGACGTCAAATGACAGTTTCAATTGATCAATTAAATCGCAAAGAGCCCCACCGCTCCACGACTAAAGAAATTCAAGAGAATTCTCCAAAATAGAATTTGGCGGACGTTAAGCCATGGTCTTTTATGGCGGTGGATTTCTTTGGAGCCAATCGGGGACAAGCTTTCATAAATGCAATCTCAGGTCGTATATTTGCATTAATTTATAACAATATAAATGACTTTTCAATGATTGATCGCACAGCCTGTAGAAAATCCAAGTTCGCGGCTTATCTGACCAACGCGGCCGATAGGTAAGGGCGCTCTACCGAAAAAGATTTAGCCATAAAACCGACGACAAATAAAAATCCACTGAACACTTGACCGAGCCGATCATAAAAACCGAAGGCTGATAAGGGGCTAGAGAAGCGGGATGAGGCACCTGTATAGCTACCTATATAACCCCCTTATCGATCAGCCGGATGAGTTAATTGGCTGTATTGCCCTACTACCCCAACTACCGTGTGGCCAAGTGTGAATTGTGATTGATTCCGAATTCTGAATACGCAGCCAATTGCGATCGGATCGCGAAATATATGTGTGATTACTCCACTTACGAGTGTTTCATTAACGGACCCACTCCACTCGAATATCAATCAGCCATGAATGTTATTCAATTTCGATTTCGATTTCGATTTCGTTTACGTTTTGGGATTCCAATCCCTCGCCTCAGGTCGTTTCTGGGGAACTTTTATCTCCCCCAATTGCGGGAATTGTTTATTAAAACATTATCAATATCTGTAATCCGCTGTCGGATCCACTTCACTCGATTCTACACTCGTTCTGTCTGGCTTTTGCTTCGTCATTAGTGTCGCGTTCACAACTGCTAATTGTGGTAAGTGTTTATTGGCCCAATTTTCCGAGGCATACGATAAGATTCGTTTGGGTTTCGGTTTTTAATTATGCATGTATCTTACATTTAGTGGGGCCTTATCACCGGGGTCTCCGGCTGAGACTTCCCCCTGTTTATCTCAGGTGCTCAGCTGATGAGCTTGGCTGATGTACAAAGCAATGCTTGGTATGTATCGTAATGTCATGTTTTATGATACTATTAAAAGATATTTTGGCAAGCGGCTTGTTTTGATCTGGAAACTGTGGCGATCTCACACATTCGAACACAAACTCGATTGGTCACACTAAAATTGCAAAAGCAACGCTACCATCCAGCATACATTTTGTATGTATTTTTCTTTAAAGAAGAATTTGTTTAAACGCAAACAATCGACAAATGCAAACGATTCCCATTCTCATACGCACTTAAAATAAATAAATAAACCCGTTCTGGGGCGTGAACCTCGCTCGAGGAGTTCGATGAATATAATTTAAAGTTATGATTAAATCGGTAGCACTGCAAATTGATTTTCCTCATGCAATAAAATACTGTTATGCATTGATTTCGGGTTCATTAAGAAATCATTCACTGGACATTAATTTCGGCAAATATATGCAAATGCGAAGGCAAAAAGGCAAATAAAGTAAAATGTATGAGCCAAATTAATAAACGCCACAAAGTCAAAGCAAGCCGGGGCTCAATCATAAGTGTAATTTGCATTTGCACTTGCGGCGGCTTTCGCATTTAATTGGTCAACTCATGTCTCCCGAAAAACACGTACAGACCGAGAAATGTGAAGTATCTAAAGTATTTACTTTATTATATTTCCGACTGGGAATGCGTTTGGGGGAACCTACTTTGTATTCACACGGCGGGCAGGAAATTAGACAACTTTCGTTGATGTCTCTCGAATCTTCTCCTATCACTGCTGTTGGTTTTCCTCCGTTTCCAGTTTCACTTTTTCTCGGAAGCGTGTGAGGGAGCAGTGCCAATTAATTAAGGGTTCAGAAGACGTTCTGAGGGGACTTTTACTTTCATATTCACAGAACGCGAAGAAGCAGTGTCGGAGGCGGTGGCGGAGGCGAAGACGATCCGCAACCTGCTTAAAAACACGACTAAATCGCTGCAAATTAATGCAGTCGTTTTATATAGGGACACACACACTCACGATCGGAAGAATTGAATTGAAGAATTGAACCTCTCTCTTGGTGTGCTCTCTCTCTTTGCTCGTCACGAAGCGTAGCCCGAAGTTAAAGACTTCTTTATCTTCCTGAACGAACCACCAGCCACCCACCAAAGCCCGCTCTTCGGATCGAGCTGATCGGTAGCCAATAGTTGTAAGCCAGTTATACTGCTCTTGCCACTCTACACTCGCAGTATCTCTACTATTTTCTTGGTCGTTTCCCAAGCCACTCGACAATCGGGCTATAAATTCATCTATCGCAATGGCCGGGTACTTTCAGAATTTACTACGGCAAATGCGAATGCAATGTCATAAGTGTGTACCTGGCGCTGCGAAAATACATTATTTATATAGCCCATATATGACACGAAAAAGTATGCAATAAAAATAATGATTGATGACTCGAGATTACGCCTGGTTTTCCTTTAATTAGTCAGTCTTGAAGCGTTCAATCAATCGAAAATCGAAAGCATTTGATGTGTTTATAGCCCCGGCCAATCGAACACTAAATTTATACTATATTTCCCTATCAGTTGATCAACTTTAAGGGGATTTGGCAACGGAAGCAGGTCAATTTGTTAATTGGCGGTCTAATTGATTTAACTTTATCAATAATACTCTTATAGTATTACAGCTCACTAAAAACCCAACTGTTTGCTTAGGTTAATAATTTGGAATTAGGGAATTAGTGCGGGCGTAAAGTTGTCTGTTTTTTTTGTTTAGCATTTGCATAAAACCCAAATTGATGATTTTCGGTGTATTTGCTTTGTATAATCATTATTACTGCCGGCAAATCATGATACATTCAAAAACTGATAAAAAAAAACACTTATTGAGACCAGACAGCGAGCCGTATTCCTTTTGATATCTGCGCCATAAAATGTGTTTACGTGGGCTGCTATATATATTTCTGGCCTAGGCAACACTAAGTGTTGTTAGGTGGAATCTGACATTTCCATTGAAAAGTTCGACATTTTTAAGCATAAACGTACTCAGAACGGTTTGACGTACGACTATCATTTGTGTTGTTTACAGTTACTTAAAAAAATCAATTTCGCAAAAAAATGGAATTAACTCGTGAACATTTTCGTGCGATCATTTTTCACAACTTTCGGCGTGGATTATCACGACAAGAGTGCAGCGATGAACTTAAATCTTTGTATGACTATGAAGCACCATCCTATAGCACTGTGAAAAACTGGTACAACGAATTCAATCGTGGCCGACGCTCCCTCAAAGACGAATTCCGCGAAGGTCGTCCAAAAACAGCCGTT
>VNKF01002083.1:0-107611 GCA_008044355.1 Drosophila lacteicornis
ATCGAGGAATCATCGAGGAATCATCGAGGAATCATCGAGGAATCATCGAGGAATCCTCGAGGAATCCTCGAGGAATCCTGGATCGAGGAATCCTCGAGGAATCCTCAAGGAATCCTCGAGGAATCCTCGAGGAATCCTCGAGGAATCCTGGATCGAGGAATCCTGGATCGAGGAATCCTCGAGGAATCCTGGATCGAGGAATCCTCAAGGAATCCTCAAGGAATCCTGGATCGAGGAATCCTGGATCGAGGAATCCTCAAGGAATCCTCGAGGAATCCTCAAGGAATCCTCGAGGAATCCTCGAGGAATCCTGGATCGAGGAATCCTCGAGGAATCCTCAAGGAATCCTCAAGGAATCCTCGAGGAATCCTCGAGGAATCCTGGATCGAGGAATCCTGGATCGAGGAATCCTGGATCGAGGAATCCTCAAGGAATCCTGGATCGAGGAATCCTCAAGGAATCCTGGATCGAGGAATCCTCAAGGAATCTTGAGGATCCTTGAGGATTCCTCGATCCAGGATTCCTCGAATCATCGGAGGGATCCCCGAGGAAATTAGTCACTATTATAGATCAGCAGTTGCTAGAACCAATTGGGAATTATAGTATAGTATAGAAATCAGTATGAGAGATGGAGTGAAAGCGGAGAAATTGAGAGAAAGAAGTTTTGGCGGGAGAGAGAGCTGCATAATGGCAGCTGCAGGGGGTATAAAAGAGCGAGGCCTTGAGAATTCCTCGGATCATCGGAGTAATCATCGGAGGAATCATCGGAGGAATCATCGGAGGAATCATCGGAGGAATCATCGGAGGTATAAAAGAGCGAGGCAGGTCGTGAGGCGGGGCAGTCTGTTGGGGAGTTTTGTAGCAGTGGCCGCAGAGGCTGCAGCGGCAGTCCAGAAGGCAGCAGAGGTGGAGGGCAGCTGAGGAGGCAGCAGTCCAAGCGGAGCGTAAGCGCGGCGTGATCACCCAGACGGCGGTGGCCGGCGAGTCGGGCGTGCAATAGTTGTTAGAGATAGGGATAGGGCGTATTGTGCCCCGCTTAGTGCAGGAGTGGTGGAAAAGAGGTGAAAGTCCCATTAATAATATATATTTACATTACTTAAATCTAAGCCCCGGAGTTCTTATTTTGGCACAGCGCCAACAAATATAAATTGTTTGCAGCGAATCCTAGCTGAGCTGTTCCGCCCCCGCCATACAAAAATATTTAAAACAAATTTTAATTAGTTTCAAAATCGGCACGCTGCCTGTTTTGCCTTTTTAAATTTTTCAGCTAAATGTAGATTTTGAAACTAATTAAATTTTTTTTAATATTTTTGTTTAAATAATTATTAATTGTCACAAAATTTGGTACCAGAAATTTTTTGAGTTGAATGTGCCATCGTCACTTTAATCTCACCTCGTTAAGAGGTGTTTTTATTTGATAAATAATATGGTAAACACCTCAATTATATTATGAGTTAGAATATCTTATACCAAACACTGAGATAAAAACAAATTTGTTTAGGTTTATTGTAATTTTATTCTTATTCCACTCGTATATGTAGCTTACTCCGTGGCTGGGCTTGATCCCACCCGCGATATCGTTTACCTCTCAAGATAATGTTACATATTAATGTGTATATTTTCGTATATTGCTGACTGACTGACTGACCATCGCTGCCATGTTGGGTTTGAGTGTAAATCTTTCAGATTCTGACTATGCGTGTGTCCTATATATGGATGAGTGTGTGCCTAGGCCTACGCGTATGGGCTATGTCCTAATCCTAGAGTATACAAATCTACGCTGAAATGCATCCACTGATACAACATTGCTGGTGCGCATGGCGGGGATTGGGTTCGGGTTCGGGATGGGGATCGTATTGGTATCGAATTTACAAAAGTCTAGAGCTAAGTTAGGGGGTATACTATGTACAGGATCGAAACTTAAGCTAGGCGACTGACTCTGGTGGGTAGCAATAGCAACTAAGATCTAAGCCGAGTCCAGGGCGACCTCCTCCTCCTCAGAGAGAGAGATCGGGGCTGTGCATTTTCAGATGTTTCGCTCGAAAAATATCACAATGCAAGTGTGCGCTGCTGCTGGGGATATGCCAATTTCAGATAGTTGCGTCTGTCTGTCTGCTGCGGGGCCAAAGCTCTAGGCGAAGCGTTAAGGAACCGTCGTGGGGAGAGACCGAGACCGGGCCGGGGCTTGGAAGACACGTGGCTGCTGCAACTCGGCACCTCTCGAGTTAATACTGAACCGCGATCGGATCGCGAACCCTTCAGGCTCCAACTCCGGCCGCTGCCGACAGTTGGACCGCCTGCAGCATGACCGTCTTCAGCTCCCGGGCCAGGCTGTTGATGTGCACCACCGAGTCGACCATCTCCTGGACGGCGCTGCCGCTGGGAAAGTGGGCCGCCGCCTTCTTCGACTTGGAAACGCAGGTCTTCAGAGCGTCGGACAGGCCGTTCGTGCAGCGCAGGATCTTCTCCCGCAGAGCCTCCTTCGAGATGTTGCGATGGACATTGTCGCCGATGGTCACCAGATTGTGGGCGCTGACCACCACGAATTTGCCGTAGGCAATGAAGAACTTGGGCGGCTGGTTCTTCTCCACCGTCTCCAGGAAGGAGTCGATGGCCTGCATCAGGTTGCCCATGTGCGTGGAGATCTGCTGGGCATAGTAGCGCACCAGCTTCTTGTCCTTGTCGGTCATCTCCGGGGACTTGCATGGCGTCGTGGCTGCAGTGGGTGTGGTGGGCACGGAGCCGGACATGGCTGTGCTCTCGGCGGTGCGGATGACAGTGTCGAACTGGGTCTTTAGGCCAGCGGGAATGGCCTCGCGCAGTGCCTGGTTCTTCCTGGCAGCCGCATCCTTGGACTCGAAGGCCACGTAGTCGTAATCCTCCAGCCACTCGGCGCTGCCACGGCTGCCTTCGACGACTGAAGCTCCTCCGCTGCTGCCGTTCTGCTGCTCCGGTTGGAGTACCACCTGGCGCTTGAACAGCAGCGAGGCATTGCCCTGGATGAAGCTGGTTGTGGAGCGCACGTCCTCGGTGAGGGTCTGGGCGCAGGCCATCAGCTGGTCGAGCGCATCCGGCGGACGACAGCCGTGCTTCTCGTCGCTGCGCGCCAGCTGCTCCACGGACCAGCCACCCTGGGCGTCCAGGCTCTCGGAGGAGTCGTGTATCAGCTTGTTGGCATCCCGCAGAGCCCGCACCAGTGGTCGCAGCTTGAGGGCCAGGCTGCGGTCCTCCGATCGCGTGGCATTGCCCAGAGCTCCCTCGCCGAACTCGGCCAGGTCATGGAGGGCAGTGCGCAGCCGCAAAGCGGCCAGCTTCAGCTCCATGATGGCCGGCTCCAGTTGGGAGCGGGTGCGCCAGTTGGGCACGACGAAGCTCAGCAGGCGGCTGATGGCGGCCGTCGTCTGCATCTGCAGCTTGGCCAGAGTTTCCAGCGCCGATCCGAGTTCCAACGGCAGCTCTTTGGGTGCGGCAACAGCAACTGCAGCCGGGGTGGCAGTGGGAACCAGGCCCTGCTCCTGCTCCTGCAGGGGAGGAAGGGTAGAGTCGTAGGAGAGACCACTCTGCTGGCGGCGCACTGGCAGGGGATTGCGGCGCGGGATGTCGTAGTCGGGCATGTTGGCCAGCGAGGAGCGGTTGGAGCTGGAGAAGCTCAGCGACAGACTGTCGCTGGTCAGCAGCGAGGAGGCGGAGCTGCTGGGCGTCATCTGGGTCATCTGCTGCTGGAGCAGGCCGGCGGAGATCAGGGGTCGCGGCACATCGTAGGACTCCTCCTCAATGGAGGCGGTCACACTCTTCAGCGACTCGAAGCGGGCTCCCAGGCTGGTGGGCGTGCGTGGTCCACCGCTGCCGCTCCTCGGGCTGTCATAGTTCAGTGGGACGGGCGTGGCGGGCTTGGGGATGTCGTAGGTCTCGAACTCACTGCCACCGGGAGTGGCGGCACTCCCGTTCTGGGACATCATGGCGGCGCCTAGGTTCTGGTAGATGCTTTGGTTGCTGTACAGCTGCTGCTGCTGCTGCTGGGGTGTGCGGGGACTCGCCGGTCCCGTGCCTGTCCCAGATCCTGGCGAGCAGTTGTAGATGTAGACATCACCGTGTCTCTGCGGGGTTATAACCTGCAAGGAAAAGAGAGGAGATGAGTATCTGCGTCTACTACTACTATTACTACTACGCGGAGTAGTACCCACTCCCACTCCCACTCCCGAGTAGCTTATCGATTTTCCTGCCCTCCGACGGGTGCTTGCCTTTTCCTTTAGAAAACCCGACCTGGGTGTGGCTGCCTCACCTGGTTTTTTGGGCTGCTGCTCTACTCTCCTCTGATTATCACATCTTGCTCAGCGACTCGGCCAAGTGCAAGGTGCACTTTGTGCAAAGAGTATAGAAAAATAGAGTAAAAAACGGAGGGGATCCGGCGTGGACACACACCGCGCTGTTTGGTGTATAAAACTCGACTGGCGAGCAAGTCTAGAGCGTTCGTGGAAAGTCGGGAAATTCCCAGTGAACTTCTTCCTGGTTTCGACGCCTGCGCATTCGAGGAATACTGGGGCCCGGTTCAAGGCGGTTCAGTGTCAAGGTAAAGGACCCCAGAAGGGCCAAAAACAAAAACAAAACAAGGATATGCCAATGCAGGCGGTGGAGGAATTGAAGGAAAGGAGTCATTGCAGCAAAAAAGCTACCACTGACTCTTGATTTTTCAGAGAGTAAGGATTAGCCTTCATTAAAAGAAAATATTTGAAAGATTACCAAAAAATGAGGACATCATATATATTATTAATGAAGTTCCTGCCTGGAAATATATACTTATAAGTCTAAGTCCTTGCTAAAATACTTTTAAATATTTTAGAATACTGAAGTTTCTGCCTAGAAATAAATACTTATAAGCCTCAGTCCTTGCTTATATACTTTTCCTATCCTCTTGTAATATTGGAATATTTTTTACACCATATTGATTTGCCATAAAAAAGCGGATTAAGGACTTAACTCATCGACTTTTTTAATTAAAATTGCATTATATCGAAGAAGGGTATTTAGCAGGAGTTGGACTGAGGCACTGAGTTACCCCTAGTTCGACATATTTTTGATATATTGGAAATAATGAAATTCCCAGCCATATGTTAGCTTAAATGATGAAATATTACCGCTCCGACATATGCCGAATTCATCAGTTTTAGCCGCAGGCCAAAGGCACGCACCACAGAGGAGCCACGCCCTCGAATAGAATCGATTCCTAATTAAGGAAACCGTTACGCAAGGGGTACCCTCCAGAGGATCGCTCTACCTGAAGTGCTGCCTAATATCCTGCTCGGTTTACCTTTTGTCCAGGCCCTTGAAGTGCCAATTGACGCGTAACACGAGTCAACAAAATGCCAAAATAAAAATAAGAGCGCTTCCAATCATCCCTCCAAGCAGCTGCAGCTGCAACTCCAGGAGGGAGGGTCCCTGGACCCTCTCCTATCTAAACGGGGAATCAGGGCAGCTGGCGGCATCTTAAGAGCAACTAGACCACCTGAAAGTCTGTGTGTGTGTTGGTTGTGCAATCTTCAAAATAGGACAAAGCCCAGCGGGGTTTATTGTCTTAAGTTGATTGTCTTTATGGGTTTGGTTTCCTGGCGACCCACATGCTGGGCCCCGACTATTTCGCGTGACTTTCCTGGTTAGTGCAACTTTGCCCAGGCATAAGCATATATCAAAGATTTGTGTATTTATGACACATCTGGGGCACTCTCCATGGGTTGGGCTCGGCCCGGCCCGGGACGGACCATCAGTTCAGGTTCTGCTTTCTTTGGTTTCCACACACTTTTAATGGCCGACAGTTTGAATTTTGTACATATGTACATATGAGTAATTCCAGATTCTGACTGTGTAATAATAATAATCTTCCCTACACGTTCTCGTTTAAATTCCAAACCCGAAAACAGTAGCAGCGCGAGATTGTCATCTCCTGTTTACTGGCAGCTTGTTCCCTGCATTTCAATGCTCCCTTCAGAGAGCTGCCCCCCGTGGATTCTCTCCTCCATAGCAAGTATTCCAAAGAAAGAACCACACTCGGTTCTCGGGTTCTGCTCACAAATTTCAGCATTTTCTCACGTACGAAACGTCACAAGAACTTGAAGATTTGTACGGAAAATGTTAATTATTGCGGGAGGAGAAAGAAAGATTGTAACACGACAGACTACTCTTTCTCCAAAAGGAATCGGGATCGACCTTGCTTGGTAGCCATAGCCCCAGAGCATCGTTTTCACCGCTTTCTTGGCGAATCCGCATTGCTCCGGGCTCGAATGCGGAATCCTCGCCAGTTGGCCATCCCACTTTGGTCACGCACAAATCTCTGCAGAATCCCAAATACAAATGCGAATAAAGAAAAAGAGTTATTGTGGGGCTGCTGCTTTGGCTGCATTTTTCACCATTTTTGGGCAGTAAAAATAAAAATGACATGTTTTGCTCAACTCGAGAGCCTCCTTCTCGCTCGTTTTGGCTCTGGCCATAAATCTCCAGTGGCCATTGGCCATCGGCCTGTTGCATTTGGCCACCTGACTTGGACCTGGCCTGGTGCGTGACGAGGTGGCAGGAGGAGGCCGGAGGTGGCTCGTATGTGGGTTTAAGGAACTTGAAATTGTCACACACAGTACTTGTATCTGTATCTGTATCTGTAAATGTATCTGGCGGCTGGCTAACGGTGGAGGCGGCTTTTTCCTAGCCATAAGAAGTGTGTCTACGTGTGGGATGGCCAGAGTACGGATATATGTGGCAGCCACTGCCCAGCGATTGCGCAACATTAGCCGCCAGACATTTCCGTTCCCAATTAGTTCGAAGCCCAAGGAATGTCGCCTACTTAAGAGGTAATTTCTAGGCTTGAAGGAGGTGGGAGTTCTAAGTTCTAGAAGGTTTTGCTAAGAGGTTATCGTAGGATACCTTAAAAAGTATCTGAAGGAAGTGTCACTGATCATTCCTCAAAGATCAACACCTCTTAAGCACTCACTTGTTTGATTCTTCAGCTATCAATAACTTTAAATCCAACTCATAGATTTCCTAACAAATCCCACAAAAAATGGGTCAACGAGAGACTCCACTCCACTCTACAATCAGGGGGAATCTCTCTCCCACTTGAGGCATCCGGATGATGGGTCAAGTGCATGTCCGATCCGAATCCGATACATTCCCCACATGGCTTTTGACGCCTTCGAGTGCTGAGAGCGGGAGAGAAAGATTTCCCAAGTCAATAAAAAATCGAACAGCTTTTATGGCGAAAGGTTTCTCCCAAAATTGCAGAGCTCCTCCAGCTGGAACTCCTCCTCCTCCACTCGCAGCAGCAGCATTTGAATTTGAATTTATGGTTTCACTTGCCTCCAGTTAAGATTGATAGCTGCCGATAATGCGAGGAAATGTTTACGACTCTGTAATTTGGGTTTCATTTTATTTGATTTGCCTGCGAGTCAGTCAGTCAGTCAGTTAGTCTTTCAGTCAGTTTGGTGAGTTAGCCAGGGAAAGCGAAAGTCATGGTTTATACGAGACCGAGTCCGAATCCCATCATCCCACCGTGGATGGTGGGCGTCTCCGTTCATCTTGAACGCCAAAGGTCAGCGAGCTTTAAGAGGAGAGTCTGGTGTGTGTGCTAATGATCAGTTTGGTCAATTAATTTGATCTGTTAAGCAACCAGAGGCTTTGATTGGAAGTCAGAGAGGTCTGGGAAGAGCCTTTACATCAACTTTGTTGCCACCACATCCTGTTATCCCTCTCCAAGCAGTAGCTTTCCATCATTTATTGATCTTCCGATCCACAAATTGTTCGTTTCCTTTAATTTCCAAATCAAATCGAATCAAAGTGAGAGAAATGCAAATAAAACGCATGTCCAGCTGACAAATTGGCGAGTTACGAGCCCGGAGGAGGGAAACCAAAACCGAAACCCGTTGGACAGCTGGCTATGGACCCCAAGAGCTTGGCTATCCCCCCATGAACCGAGGATCGGCCACTGCCACAACTCTTATTAATTGCACAATTACGACACGCAGTTGATGTGCGGGGAGCGGATCCACTGGGATGCAGATGCAGATGCAGATGCCGGAGATGCAGATGAATGGACCATGGACCGACCAGTGGACCCCTCAGAGCGTAATGATGGAGCGATGGAACGAACCAAAGGAGCCGAGAAATTACTTTCTTTCACTTTCCCGACAAATATCATAATTCAGTGGCCAAAAAGGAAAAAAAAAACCATATCAATTAAGATCCCAGAGTTCCTGCTCCGAGCTCCCTTCTCCGAGCCAGACGGAGCGGAAAATTAAGAAATTGACAAGTCAGCCGGGACGAGAACGTAGGACCTACCTTGTTCGGCGAGACGTGCCAAGATCTCCTCGCTCCACGGCCCTGCGCTGATGTGGACTCCGCTCCCGGACCACTACTGGACGAGGCTGAGGCTGCGCTGATGATGGACCCATTCTCGTAGATCTCTGCCGAGCAGATGGAGCTGTTCAGGGTGGCGGTACTGGCGGCCAGCGAGGGTATGGGTGAGCTGGCCGGCGAGGGAGAGAAGCAGCCGGAGTCGTAAGAGTTCAACACGCGTAACCGGTTGCCCGGACAAAGACCCTGGAAATAGATTTAAGGGGAAATGAGGAGAAATTTAGTTGAAATAAATAATAATATTAAAAAAAAATTAGTTGGAATAAATAATAATATTAAAAAAAGATACATTATTCTGGGAATAAGAACGAAAACTTTTTTTAAACCTTAAATAAATCTAACAAGGAGGAAGGCACAAGTAAATGCGGCTAGGAAAATGTTGCTAAGGTTCGGCATGCTCTTTATGGGAGCAAAGATAGCTTCTTACCCTAGTAACCCAATGGAACTGGTTATATTTTATGTCACAGTTTTTAAATTAACAAATGTATGAGACTTTCTTCAATTTGAAATCGATATTTTTGCAGTTCTCAGCCAGCCTGGACTCCCCTTGATCACTCAACACCATCCGCTTGCACTTTATGGGGACAAATATAGCATTAAACCCTAGTACCCCTAAGAAACTGGGTCTATTTTATATCACAGTTTTTAAATCAACAAATTTATGGTATTCCCTTCAATTTGAAATCGATACTTTTGCAGTTCTCAGCCATCAAGACTGGAACTGGACCCTCCTTGATCACTCAACACCATCCGCTATAAATGGCGGCTGGTGTGTGGACTCATACTCATTGATCTCAATTGGTTTTGATTGGCTTTTAATCAACTTCAATGCTGTATGAATTATTAATGAAAAACAGTCATACATTTATAAATAAATATCCCACGAAAATGCAGCAAAAAGCTTTGAGTTATGGCAATGTTTGTTTTTAATTGCAAGCCACACAGCACATCATGATGTCGTGTCAGTTTATTTCCACAAATTCCATCGCAAAGATATGTAATTTTTCTCCAAAAATATATGTGTCAAACATCAAAAAGTCGGACAGAAAATCTTGTCAACATCTGTTTCAGCTTAAAAAAAAAAATGTAACATACATATGCCGAAAGTTGATTTTTCGCCGAGTTTTTGCTGTAAATATTTATGCCACACTTTGTTGCTCGGCTGCCTCGGTTGGTCGACACTCAATTGGCCGCCGTTTTTGGGTTAATTGTTTCCATTAAAAAGCCGTGGCTACTTTTTAATTAGCGACAATTGGCCCGCAGTCTATGTAGCCATAGGTATCGCCATCCATATCGCGCCAAGCTCTAGTGATTTCCATTTTGATATATGTTTTGACACCATATCATCACTGATCGGTCGGCGGTCAGGCGGCGCCAATTGAGTTGTTAATTAAACGAACAACGTGCAGTTTTTTTTAATTTTTTGCTCAGCTTTGAAAAGTGTTTTGATATCTTTGGGATTGGATTGTGGGCTGTGGTGGTGCCCCAAGGCTGCCTGGGGCGAGAGTTGGAGCGCTGCGATAATTAGCAAAAATCGGAAATTGAGGTCACAAAATGGAAATATGGGTGCGTTTGATAAATGGGATTTAGATGGGAGAAAGAAGCATGAGATCTTGAATGTGGTCAATACATATGGCCAGGGAATACTTCTTTAACCATACCCAAAAAAAAATAATCATAGAACCTATACGATTGTTACATGAATTCTATACTCTTGAGTATGAAAAATTTCTTAATAAGATGCTTATCAATTTAATACTACGAAAGTATACATTTTATACTCATCTGCACCAATATTTCATAATTATCACTAACGCGACAAACAGAAAAGCACTAAATTCCAGCTAACGCGATATGTTATCGAATTTTCGATGTAGGTTCGTATAAAAATAAATATGAAGTATAAAATTTGTACTAAACTCGTTATACTACTTGAGTATACCTTTAAGACAACGCGTAGAAAGGTTAAACTCTTGTTTTTTTTTTGGGTGCAGAATTAAATATCTTCCCTGAAAGATTCACATTCCACATTTCCCTGCTGATTTCTTGAAATTTTAAAACCCATAATTCCCCTCTCTGTTTGAGTATCACTTTCGGTTTGTCTTCGAAATCGGAGCAAACAACTTCGACCGCCTCGGTCTTTATCTTTATCCAAACTTGAGGCCCCAGATAGTGTTGTGTGCACTGTGGTAATCTCTGGTAATGGCTATGCTCACGCCCCCCGCTCCCTGATGCAAGGCATTACCAGGGCCGCTGATGATTATGATTATTACATCGCTGCAGCCACAATTAAAGTGCCAAAAATGTGTAATTTATAAGGGGAAATGATATGGGGGCATGGGCATGGAATTCCCGCATGCAGCGGGCCACGTGCCAATGTCGAGGCTTTCCAGCTTCCCAGCTCCTCAAACAATTATAGAAAATTAAATTAAAAATTTAAATGAGTTTTTTTTCTAGCCTCTGGAGCGGAATGAAATGGAAAAACTTATGCAAATGCTTTCGATTGCTTAATTACGAATGCAGACAGAACCCAGACGCAATCAGGGATAAATTAAGAACCAAAACAAGAAAGCAAAAAAAAGGGAAGAATGAGAAACAAAAGGGAAGGCGTTTCCCTGTTAGCTCTGATGATGGGTCTCCCTCTCCTTCTTCCTTTCCTTCTCCTTCTCCCTGAAAAACACTGCAAACAATTTCTTATACCAACTCACCTGTCGGTTGCGCAGGGAGCAGAGCCACCAGCCCTGTATGCCCTCCGTGTCCTGCTCGATGACGGTGAGGATGTCGCCCTTCTTGAAGGGCAGCTCGTCCGGCGTGTCTGCATAATTATCGTAAATGGCCTTGGCATAAAGTTTCTGCAAATAAATCAAAGCAAAAGTTGCAACAATTAAAGTGTATTATTTATATTATCAGAGGACTTCTGAGAAGCCGCCAAACCCCAAAATTTCAATGGAATTTCAAAGAAGACTTTGACTTGCATCATTCATCAGAGGAATGGACCTCCTGCCCCCTTGGTCTTTGCCCTGCTTTTCTGCTTTCATGTTTTATGTTTTAGCATTTTATGGTAGCGAATTTTGTGCCTTAAAAAGAATGCAAAAAAGTGCAGAAAAGAAAAAAAAAACACAAAAAATAAATAGAGCGAGAGAGAGAAACAATGGGATTTGGTCTTTGCTTTTGTTTTCGCTTCATTAGTTTAGCCGGAATTTCAGGTCAACTTTTTTGGGTAGGTTCTCCTTTATCCGCCTTTGTGTTGGTTTGTTTGCCTTTCGGTGGTTAGAGAGGTTGGCATGTGGACAGTCGGGGTCAGGGGGTTAGCAATCAAGGATACGAGAAGTGGGGAATTGGAAAAGGAGGGTTCTCTTCACTAAGGATTGGTAGCATTATAAATATGGCATTGCATTGAAGCAGGGTTGTTCACCATTGAAGGTCGGATCCAGTGACTGCAAAAATCACTCTAAAAATCATGTGTATATTTTGTTTTAGTACTCCAGTGAGTGAGTATTTTTGTCGTCTTTTCACTCTCCTTAACAAAAAGGAATGAGCTTTAGGAATCTCTTAATCAAAATCTGAATCACTATTTTTTTGACTTTAACATCTTCGTACCTAACTCACTGTCCTCGACTGTAAATGCCTTCGAGGCAAACGTTTTGATTTGCTTTTCTTCCGCTCAATGAATGTGTAATTGCCGCGGTGTGTGTGTGTATCAGTGTGTGTCAGTGGTTAGGAGTTAAGCGTCGAGCTTTTAATTTCGCCACCGCAACGTACAAAGAAATCCAAAAACAAAAACAACAACAAAAAAAGGAAACCGAGCCGTGACTGCTCCTTACCTCCTTCACCTTTTCGACCCATTCCCACTCTTTGCTCTTTACCCCATTCCTTACACAGATCAAAAAATTCCGAGAGATTAAATTTTAATTAATTTGGAATTTCTTAAGGCAAAAAGATATTAAATATTATAAAGCAAATGATTCCTTGAAAAAAAAAATTAAAAAAAAAACACTCAACCACCTCTTCTTTTTCCATATCCAATACTAAGTAAATACAGCTAGAACCCGTTGAGAATTCTAGTACTACGCAAGCGGTAAGTGCCCCGTTGCTTGTGAGATTCCATTTAAATTAATTTGAAATTTCTTAAGGTAAAAAAGCTATTGAATATTATAAAAAAAGATTCCCTGAAAAAGAAATTTAAAAAAACACACTCAACCACCTCTTCTTGATCCATAGGCAATACTAATTAAATACAGCTAGAACCCGTTGGGAATTCTAGTACTACGCAAGCGGTAAGTGCTCCGTTGCTTGTGTGCCTTGGACTTTGTAACCTCAAAGATCCCTTAAACAAAGCCTCGCTTTCCCTCAAGCCTTAGGAAGCTGGAAAATTACTTTGTAGATAACTTTTAATCACAAAAACTTATATTTCTTGGATTCTTGAGATCTATAGATATTATATTTTTACCTCCAACCTCAAATATTCCATTAACAAAGCCTCACCTTACCCCGAGTCTTAGGAAGCTGATACATAACTTTGTAGATGACTTTCAATCAAAAAAACTACTCCTTTTTTGAATTCTTGAAAACTAGAGATATTATTTGTTTACCATTAAGTAACTTAATGTACCTAAAAAACCCTAAAACACCCGAATTACTCGCAGTGCATAGAGAGAGGGAGCCAGCGAGCGATTACAATATCGAGCGTTCAATCGCTGCTGAACTTTCAACCCGCAACTCGGGCCTCTGATACCAGCAGTTCACGTGCTCAGGTGAGGGGAGTGTGGTGTGTGTATGGTTTCGAAACCCGTTTTTTACCTGGCCCACCAGCTATTCATTCTACTCTTCAATTTCGAAAGCGCGGCGGCGGCAACGGCAGTGCTGGAAGCGAGAAATGTTCAAATGTCAAAAGAAAAATGAGCGCACTTGAAGTTCATGTGCGCGCAGAGTGACACTTGGCTCGACTGGGATCTCAGATGTTTGCTGGGTTGGAGCTCCACTGACTCCATCTCCATCCTCTCCGGATTAGACCTGCTTTCTTCGTGGCCATCTCTCCCCCTTTTGACACAGCGCTAATTGAAGGGGCAAATATTTGAAGGCGAGAATTGGAAGATTTGAAGTTCCGCCTGCGACTGAGGTTGACTTGTGGGTAAAAATTAGTGGCCTTTTTACAGTTGTTTGCCTGTTTGTTTGGGGCGAACTTTAATTGGTTTGCTCAGTGCATTCCTTTCAGAAAAACTGAGATACAAAAAGAGTTCCCACCTCCCATGCCACTCAATCTCAATCTCAAACCCCGGCTCGGTCGTAAATCACCGAAAAACCGATTTACATGTTCGACGGATTTTTAAATAAAAATAATGTCTACCCCAGGCCAACATCTCTGGTTATTTTGTATTTTTTAGAAGTGAAGGAGCTGTTTTTAATGACGGTCCGCAGCTAATCCCCTCCTCGAAAAGTCAGCAAATTTTTAGAGCTCAGCTCAAGTTATTTATGTATTCCGGGAGTAGCTGCGATCCACGACGTCTTGAACATTCAATTACTCAAACCCCTCAGACATTTCTTTATTTTTTGCACATAAATAATCGCGGAGACGCAGTTGAGTTTAAAAAGCGAAGAAGCCGCCAACAAACAGCTTAATGAGCACTCAAAAATCCACAAAACTTTTGGCTTCGACACAAGATGACAATTGGTTTTATCCAACGGCCATTAACCGGCTTAATAGAGCAGGGAACTCTCGAACTCTCGAAGTCCAATCACTGGCGATGGCTTGGCAATAATTCCAAATAGAAATGTGAGCTCGTTTTTGGCACTCAACTGATAACCCAAACAGACCCAGCCCCTAGGGAGCTGATAAACTGGCAATAGTCTAAAGTCAAGCGTAACGCTCGCGTGACAGATAATATTTTGCGTCAATTTTAATTAACAGAATTTGACGAAAAATAAAAAAAGAGAGGAGTGAAGGGAAGGGGAATTGGGCTTCTAAAGGAACTATCAAAATGATGTAGGGAAAAATAAGGTCAGTCCTTAAATCCTTACTTTATAGTAAACGATTATTAGTATCTCTATATCTGGCTATTAAAAAAGATACTGTCATGCCAAATAGCCTTGTACTCCACCCCATATTCTACTTTAAGATATAAATAAACTCTGATGTGACTTCACAGAATGTTTATTAACTTTTTGTCCGCCTTATCTGCTATCTGTGCAATATTTCACACAAGACCCCAGCTCTCCTACTTTGCATTTGCTCACCAACCTGAACACATATCTATTTCTATATATACGTATGTCCAGCCCTCGAACACGTCACTTTCCAACGGACTTCGAACCTTGGCTCTGGTTATGACTGATTAAAGGTTTACTGAGAAATCAGAGAGTTACGGAATGTAGATACCCGCTTGTGTATGATTTTTTTTTTGGGGTTACTTCTATAATAAAACGCCATATGTCGTCGCGTTGAACTGGTTTCCTTTTGCCGTCTCAGTGCGAAAATAAACAAAATGTTTACTGCTCTTTTTGGCGGCGGCCTTTTCCTCACATTTCGTCAGCAACTTGTGTGTGCCAAAAAAAAAAGGAAAAAATAAATAAATACAAAATAAAAGCAAAGCAAAAAGAAGCAATCCGTATAAAATGTGGTGTGACAATAAAACTTCAAGCGAGTCAGCGAGCGGGCAGAGAAACACGTTCCAAAGTCGAGAGACTGGGTCGAACTCAGATTCGGAATCGGAATCGTTGGATTTTGACGGTGAGCCGCATTGACAAGTGCATGGAGCTGCTCCATCATAAGTCAACTTGGGTCAGCACTTGGCGACCGTGCACTCCACTGGCTCCTCCTGCTTAACAATAGATTCTTTCTGCCTGGACGGGCACAAGTCAATTGCAATTGCATTCCACAGACGCCCATTCAATTTGCATTGCTGGGTTACCTCAAGTCGGGCAAAGCGCTCTCAGGCCTTAGTTTATATCTATACATATCTATAGATGTATGTCCAGTGCAAAGGGTAATTCAATTGAGCAAGTGAACTCGGTGTATAAATAGTATAAATACAGTTGTTGAGGCATCCAAAAGTAGTTTAAGCATGAAAGAAAGTGTGTAGAGCTCGACTATGGCATACCCGGTAATCAAAGCTTTGTGAGTTAAATTAATAAAATATTGCCTGATTCTGATCTATTTTATGAGTTACTAACATTGTGGAATGCACAAGAAAATGTTGCTATGCAAAGGTTAATAAGAACATGTACAGCAACATGCATTAGTGCCAGTAGCACAAAGCATGCTTTGCCACTTTATCGTCTCATAACTTCCTTGTTTTCCATCCAATTTAGTTCAAAAATATTTACAATTTACAAATAAAAAGTGCCCTAAATGAATTCAGAAATTTCAACACTTAAGTGAGACCTTAACTTGAACAATTCGGTGAAATGACTCACAAAGCAGGCGTCAAAGCAAACATATGCCAATTCAATTAACTTGAGCAAGACTTCTGTTCGCAAAAAATAAAGCACAAAGGAAAATAACTGTTGACTTAAAATATTAAAGAACAAATAAAACGGAATCCACACACACACGAAAAAAGTATTGTGTCGACCTTCGCAGCAATTTCGAGGGAAAAACGCAAAAACGTTGCAAAATTACTTCCCCGAGAGAGAAACAGAGAAAAAAACCCAACCAGTTAACATTCAATTGCGGCAAAAGTGAATCAGTCGAACGAAACAAACGAACAAAATCAATTTTCGAGCGTGTCTGTAAAGTTTCAGCTTTCAGCTATTGTAAGCACTTCTCTACATTTATTTTTAAGGTCTCAGAATATGGCTTTTATAATGAAGTGTTTCCTATATATATTTACTTTAGCGATAATAAACGGAGAAACAAAGCCATTGCACAAAAGATCAATCATTTGATAAAAACAAAACTTGAGGCATGCTTGAAACATTAAGCAATAAAAAAATATCATAAAGCGTAAAACATGAAGAAATGTCCCCCAAAGAACTCTGAAAGAGAAAACCCGAAAATAAAACATGCATAAAACGCATGAAATTAAAAACATTTAGGGGCCATGCAATTTGCCCCAAACGGCATTCATTCATTCATTCATTCAATCAAGCCCCTCGAGCGTTTTACAAGATTTATTTTACAGACTCCGCCTCGGAGTCATTAAGTTCCAATTTACCAAAGTCTCGAGGAATACCCCGGACGTGACTCATGGCTGAGGAATTGCCGCCGGCTGAGGTGCTGATGCTCGGGCTTGCTCGCAGCCTTTGTTAACTCTTCTTTTCTTCTAACCAGTTTCCAGTATTTTTTTTTTTTTGGTAAGAGGATCAAGTCTCCCACGTGAAATTTCCGCCGAAGCCGCCTTGAACTTTAAAGATGGAAATGTAACAACCGAGGGCACTCCGGTGTCAGTCTCTTAGGCGACTTATGATGGATTACAGTTTGGAATCTATTTTGGGCACAAGAGGAGGAATCGAAAGTGAGATGACAGCAACAAAGCATCTCTGAGTTGGGTAAACAAATGAGGTGTCTCAATAAGGGGGTTTCCCATGAACACTCACTGATAAGTTACTAGATGGGTTGGGTTATTCCCTCCACCTTAAAAATGATTCTATTCGAGTGTTTTTGGGGCCAGAACTCCATCAGATATCAATCACATATAGAAAGCAATCAGCAATTTCGTAACACGAAGATAAGTGCTTCTGACATTATGAAATAGTCTGCCATCGCTGGAATCGCTCCTCGTTTAGCAACTCCAGTAGCCCAACTCCGCTTTCTGGTGCAAATGGGCCCATTAAGTGGCTTAAGCTGCCGCAGGCGGAAGGTGCTGGAATCGCTGGTCCTCTGATGGGTTAGCCCCACTTATGGCTTGCATGTACATGTAACTTTTATTGCTCGGTTACGACCAGTTCCTTATCTGGCCCGGAGAGCGGAGAGATGACTAGCTCCTAGGGCTGAGAGTGCGAATTATCAGTCGCTGAGGCCAATTGGCCATTGTTTATGCCCCGTAAACATGGCCTCGCTCTGGGTTCTACGACTTGTGAAGGACTGCGACTCCGACTCCGACTGGAGGCAATTAGTCAAGCCCTCTCCTTTTAAGGGTCGGACCTTGGGCTTGGGGGAACGTGACATGTCAGATTTGTAACTCATAAATGTCATCTCATCTTTCACATCTTGTGCACGTTCAAAACAAACAATCCTTGACTGCCAGACTCCTGGTTCTGGTCATGTTTACCTGGCCCACCTTATCACCTCCCCAGCGCTCAGCACGTTTCTCTGGCTTGGGAGAGTGCAAAAAGAGTGCAAAAGTGCAAAAGACCACTGTAAAGTTCAGCTGCGAGTGTTTGAATTCATTATCGACACTCGACGAGTCCATAATTCACTTGGCCTATAATCCATTTGGCCCGAATGACGGCCAATGTTCGCTTGGCAGCACATGACTCTGTTAACTGTTAGATAACGAGTGAGGCCTGTGGAGTGAACGCAACCCGAGTGTCGAATGCGAATAGATAAAATAGCTAAGCAACTAAAGCGGAGAAAAAGCGAAAGTTTTCTTCTTCGCTGAGTTTGGTTTTTTAGAGAGAAGAAGCGACTTGATATGGCGGAAAAATAAAGACAATTACGGGGTGGTTAAGGGTACTGAAATATTTTAGTTACACTCTTAACCCTTTGATAATTAAAGGTTATATAAATATAGCAACATTTCTAATAATGAACAGAACTAGAAAGATATGTTACTTACACTCTTAACCCTCTGATAATTAAAGGTTATATGAATAAAGCAACATTTCTAATAATGAACAAAACTAAAAAGACATTCAAGACTGCTTCCATAAGAGCAGACATTCCAAGAACCTTCCTCTGTCTTAACCCAAAAACCACTTCCAATTAGCCAGAACTGCTGCAACTTCTTGGGCCTTAACCTTGCCACATTCATCAATTCACAACTGACCAAGACATGGACCAAGACAGGGACCAAGACAGACATAGCCCCAGCAACCTGTTGAACAAATTTGAATGCGAAAAATGTTTGCACAACCTGAGCGCTGAAATAAATTAGCAAGCTTACGAGTTGCCAAGTCTGGAGGGAACCGGGGGCCAAGACTGGGAAATGCAAATGCAAATGCACATGCACTCACTCCCATTACCAGACCCAGACCAGCCCGGGCACTCAATATTCTGGGCTGTTGTGGCGTTATTAAGCTTGAAATTAAATAAACAACAACGGCTAATTACAAGAGTCGTGTCTCGGACATGATCACGGGCATCGGGCGAGGAGCAGACTCCCTCCCAGACTAGATCTTGGAGGACGCCTAACAGTCGCTGACACAAAGTGTCCGGTAATTGAAGGGTTTGCCGCGGGGCATGGCTATGGAGTTGGGTGTCCAAGCAACTGCTTCAGAGCATCCATCACAGACAGAGACTTGGACACAGGTGAGATTAAAATAAATGTGCTCCAAATGCGCACAAATGCGAAAAGTAATTGACGCCCGTCTGGAGCTAGAGCTCTAGGGGTCTTCTTCGGTGAAGACCGGTTCGGTTCTCAGCTTAGATTTCAAAATGCAAACAGCGGAAAACATTCGAAGATGGGTTTCCTGCCTTCTTTCGCCTTGTCTCTGTGCCGGAGATGGGCGCGTGACTGGAACTAATGGATCCTCTCCTACAGGACGTGTCACGCCTTCATCTCTATGATGGGGTTTTTAAAGGGAGCAAGGGTTTATTAGCATGCCGCTGACTGTGGGCAATTAATAGTTCCCCCAGAGTCTAGAGATCGCATCCTTTGCCAGGGACGTGCGCTTGACTGAAGGCCGCAATTAAGGGGAGTCCAGGGATTAGCTCAAGACATTCCCCCAACCCAGGTGCATGGCAAATTCAATCAGTTATTAATAGTCCTGTCCTGCCTAGACAATTGATTGAAGGAAATGCTATAAATTCTCAAGGGCCACACGCACTCCTTATCGGGCTAACCTCGCAGGAGAGGCCACACTGCTTGGATAAGGGCAAGTCCAGGGCTAGGCTATCTAATCAACCTTAATTGAGCGTCACACTGAACTATCGTCATGGAAACTGAAAAGATAAGGTCCCAAAAAATCCAAGGAGCTGAGCTAAGGCACAGCCCTTATTATTAATTAAGATTGTGTCAGGGGAGGTCTTTCTCTATTTCTTTCTTTCTCTGATTCTCGGGGGTTATCTTCGGGGTAACTGCAGAACTGCAGACTCCCCGAGGGATATCTATCGCTCCTTTGGCTCTCTCTGATTAAGTGGGCGCCCCACCGATCCGTCTAGACAGAGAACATATATCTGCTTCAACAGTTCAACGCTTCGACACTTCAAGTGACTCTGACTCTTGGAAAATTGATTAGAATTAATGTCCGCGTGTGGCGACAAGAAGTTGATTGAGTGACTCCCGGGCGTCTGATGGTTATATATGGCAGCATAAATCTATTGATCAACTTTTGGTTAAACTTCTCTCAAGGCATTTAGCCAAACCAGTTGCATTCCACACTTTAATCAGTTGGAATGCTTTAAGAAGGCTTAAACGAACTCAAATTGATGTGTAATAGCTGGAGTTCTCAGCAAGGAATGTTAAAGCCAGGCAGGGATATGATTTTGTAACTCAACTTTTCTATAACTCAAAGCACTGAGAGTAAGCCCTGTCAAAACCTCAATCTAATCACTCGCGATACCTATCTAATCGCAGCTACTCAGAACTAAAGCTAAGAATATCTGCTGGGAATCACACTCTTAGATTCCCTATCACGATGGTGAGCTCATGTTTTCGTTAATTTCTCAAAAGGAACACTTAAGCACGGGGCTCTATATCGCAACTGTGCCGTAAAACTGGCACATCAAACGGTGTCGCTGCCAAAAGGTGATAACGAATGCGAATTGCGGAAATTTCAGCTGCCAGCGATAAACTCTCTCAGAGATGCGTTACACTTGCCAGGGGAAGATGCAACTGTCACCGCAGAGAGATAGCTTCAACAGCTAAGATCCTGGGGTCTAACTACTAACCGTTTTGATGTGGATGCGCCGCGAGACGGGCACATCGTAGTCCAGGTCCGCATTGGTGGCATTGGAGCTGCAGCAGGAGGCAGACACCGAGACCGAGGAAGAGCTCTGCTTGTCCAGCATGGTGATGATGCGTTGAGGTTGAGAGATTGAGATTGAGGAGCTCAGAGCTTAGCCCGACATCTTGCCACTATCGAGACTTTTAGATATATTTAATCCAGGACAATATAAATAAAGTATCTCGACGTGGGTTCGCGCGATGTCTATCTGCCACTTGTATCTGTATCTCCGCCCCACTTCACTCCACAGTTCACTGTTCACTTCGCATCTGCATATGTATCTTGTATCTTTGTATCTTTGAATCTGCTTCGCCGAATCAGCTACAATTTCAAGTTTAGCCGCGGGCAAAGAGCCGAAAAGTCGCAAAAAACCCGCAAAAAAACCGAAAAACAAAATACGCTACTCGAAAAAAACCACAAACGTAGCAAAAGTCGTATCTTTCTCTAAGTTTTTTTTCGGTTTGACAGCCGCGTATCTCGGGAAGCGCTTCACTCTCGACGTGGTCCGCACCGCAGCAGGCAACTTCGTAGACTGACACGGTGCTCCGAACCCGCAGCTCTGGCACTGCCTCGGTCTGGGTCGGTCTTCGTCAGCTGTGCCGGTTCGGCTCTTCGGGTGCCTTCGGTTTTGCTTTTACCGTAAGTGGTGCTCGTCTCTCGCCAACGATATTCGGTGTGATGTGAAGCTACTTCTTAGTGGTCTGGAAAAACGGGGATTTTTGAGCTCTAGCTACTCTAGAGACAGAAGGAACTTTGACAGAGCCAAGGGCTAGATTGGGTTCGACTCTGTGACTTCTGGGATAAATTTTGGAGACTCTGCAACTTTGATACTATTCCATCTAAGATTTTCAGCGACATAGCGACATAAGATCGCCGCCATAAACTCGCCCAGTACAACATTCAATCGAGATAATGATTTTTTGTAGAGTGTGTGACGTTTTAAAGCGTCATAAAATCGCGGGAGCTTGTGACGTTTAAAACGGCGAGGTTGTGGCGATTTGAAACATTATAAATTCGCAGGAATCTATATACTTCCTCTGGAAAATATCTATTACAAACCGAATATATCCAAACCTCGCTATACGGCCGCTCTTTATACGGCACATCGCTTTAACTTCCCTCTTAAGGAACAGAGGGTTCTGGACCTTAAGCTTCTTTCTCGGTGGTCCGAAGTCTACGAGGTAATACTAAGGTGTTTAGTAGCTTTAACTTAGATATTAGTTATTCTGCAAGGTTTAGCTCTAAGCCATATAAGACTTGCAGCGATTGTTGGCTTTATCCAAAAGCTATGAAGCTATTTGCAGGAATATTTTATATTCTTTCACTGAAAAATACCCTTAACAAACAGAATATATTTCCAACCTTGCTATAAGGCCGCTCTTTATTCGGAATTTTGATACAACGGCCCTTTTAAGGATCAGTAGCTTCGGAAACTTAAGCTTTCATTTATTAGCTCTGGTTTCAATGAGGTAATATTGAAGTTTATCTTAGCTTTATTTATTTTAATTGTAATTTATTTATATATAAATAAAAATCATCTCAAAGTAAGAACCTATGGACTCAGTTTGAATCCATTTTTCAGTAAAAATTCTCTTTCTGTACATAAACTCCGCACAAGTCACTAACAAATTCCTAGGACTACTTTGAGAACCCCAAAAAAATATGATGATGAAGCACAATGCCCCAATGCCTCACCCACCGATCCAAAACCACATAACGTATCTCAAACATATCTATCTTTTCCGTATATTCCATATCATATTCTCCTGTGGCCGAGTTGACTGCCCCCATCATAATATCTGGTCATATCTGGTTGCAGTTGCTATTTGGCTATGACAAACAGACAACGAATGCATCCAACCCAATTTGATTATTATTCGAACTCGATGCTCGGCATATCAAGTGCAGACGTTTCACCAGAGTTCTCCCCCCGAAAAAGCTCAATTAGCCAGAAGATGTGAGGAGACCAAGCTCAAGTTACCCACCTCGGGAATGAATAATATGGAACAGTAGCCTGTTGTCTTCGAGAACTCAGAAACGGCGGCAGCTGTCCAAACACATTTGTGTACTCCCCGAAGGCGTGAAGAGTTTTGGGCACCGATAATAAAGGGAAAAGGGAAGGAGCACTCCTCAACAAGTCGCAGCTGAAGGTCAGGCGGCAACCCGTTCTTTACTAAAAAAGGAAGGAAGTGGTTGTTACCCAGTTACCCCGTCCCAGCCCATCCAATCTGTGCCTCTGTGCAGCTGCAATGTTCTTTGGCTGCTGAATGTGACATTTGACATGATTTGCGTGCCAAGTGCCACGCCCACATCACCACCAGCCATCAGCCATGTCAAGAGCTGTGACGGAGTCTCAGACAGGCCAAGGCGACGGGAAAATTGGAGAACCAAACAAGCAAACCGAGCGAGCGAACGACCCCCAGCGAAACTCATCGAGTTGAGTTTTATTGTCACTTTCGTTGGGGGATCTGATTTAATTTAATTCTCGTCTCGAGCTCCATTTGATTTGATTTTCCAAACACTTCACAAGGGGAGCGGCTTGGCTTTCCATCGATTTGTGTTCTTATCTAAAATGGTCAAGTCGTAAAGAGTTTCGAACAGCAATTTAGTTTTTCCAAAAGCGTGGGCTTCTTGGGTTTCATAAATCCCAACAAGAAAGTTTGTCCATCAAATTTGCATGGAAATGGGTCTACTCCTCCTTCTCCCAACTGTGCCTCTGTGTATCCCTAGCATGTGCATTATCCTGCTGTACAGTCATTATCATTATCCTTATTTCGGGGCACAATATGAGATGTTTGTCCCATCCTCACTGCCTCTTTGTCGCAGTCACGCTCGGGCAACCGGTTTCCCAAAATCCGGGGACAAAGATGAGTTCTAAAACCCACCCGCATTCCGCATTCAGCATTCCGCACTCTGAATTCCAGAGAATTAGTCGGCAATTTCGGACAATTTGGCTCTCTTAGGGTTAGAACAAATATATATGTATATTCAGGGCAAACAAAGGACAGCCGGGTGACCAGAAGGGGACAACACACACACAGCCAAATGTAAACCCACTTAATTGGCTCGTTAGGGGCTCAGAAATATTTCAAAAATTATGTAGAGACAAGGGGTTTCAGATACAAGAGTTTTGATTGAAATATTTCAAAAATTATGTAGATACAAGAAGTTCTAAAAACAATAGTTTCGATTGAAAACATTTTTGTATTTTGTATAATTTAATTTTAACTTTTCTACTGAACCAAATTGAAATATCAAAAACCCATTAAGCAACCCGACCCAGCAAGACCATCTAGGGCTTTAATAAAATATATCTTCAGTTAAATTTCCATATTCCAGCTCACTGAACTTATTTAAAGCTATATTTTCTGAGGGTGACACCCACCTTTTGGCATTCTTTTGGAACAATTTCGGTGCCAGAGCCGCGTAAATATGCAAATGGAGGATGACTTGGCTCTGTTCATTCATAACACCTCGTAAACATTGTAGCATTGTAACATGTTTCCATTTTGCCATTTAGAAGCGGAATAAACAATGTATGTAAATGAGAACACGTAGGTATATAATATATATATACAGATATATGCCTGACATATCGTAAATTCGCTTGCGTATATTCGGAAAACCAAAATTGTAGGCGTCACTTCTGTGCTTTATCTAAATGATTTTGTTTTTCCCTTCGGTTGCCAAGGGAAAATGGCATTTGTTGGTTGGGAATTATGGCACCTGACCCAGGCCCCATCTCCGCATATTTGTGGACTGCTAATTGAGCCATTTGTCGGGCCAACGAATATTTATATTGCACATATTATTCTATAGAAAGTCACCCCTAGAATCCCCGTATTTGCTCTGGGGTGTCTGGGGAAAATGGCAAAACAATTGATTTGTCACTTTAGCTGGCTGGCCAGATGTGCCATTAATGGTGGAGTGATGAGCAAATCGATATCTAAACGGGAACTACAAGTATATCAAGTTCAGATCCCTTTTCAGACTGAGTAGCTTGTTAAGCGCATACAGATCTCATCTCTTGGGGTAGTTCCCAGCCTCTGGCCATTAGCATTTCTGGCCAGAGTCACAATGGGGCTATCGCTGTTGGCCATGCGTGAGCCATAAATGGCCAGAACGTGCCGGATTTGGTTAAACAATGCAGAAGCTGCAAACGGAACGGATCGAAATCGGAGAGAAATCAGAAATCAAGTAGCAGCAGCATCAGCGGAAACAAAGGCCCATTCGGGCAGAAATGGAGCACGTCGAGGCGGCATCGAAAAAAGTGATGCCGATGCACTGAGAGCGAGATTCCCCGAATTCCCGATCACGTTAACCCACCCATTAGCCCCTGCGCCATCATCCAATTAGAAAAACAAGCCAAGGAACAAGCAGCTGAGCCGCTGAGCACGCGATAAGGGCGGCCATCAGTAAAAGTGATTGGGCAACTCTTGTTTTCGGCAGAGGTCATAAATTCATCAATTACCCAGGGGACACTCCACGGGAGGGGCAGCCATAAAACCATAGAGAGCTGGGGGAACAGGATCGTCTTCTATGAGAGATGAGATGATCAGCTGCGGGCGCAATTAAGATGTGCATCTCCTAATGAAACTTCGATTTTACAACTCTCCAGCTCTGCATTCACTTTTGGGGTTGCCCAGGTCAGTGACAGTGGATGGATAGCCCTACAAGTAAGTAAAAAGGAGAAAGGCAGGCTTCGATTTAATATATATTTTTGGGTTACTCCCAGCCAAGTTCTTTGACCTCTCAGAAGCCACTCCTCCTTCACTGCCACTTATCCATTAGTGGGTTAATTATCCCATAATAGTAGTCTCCGAAGAACCATAAACCACGGCTACAGCTTCATCCCATTGATACCTTTGATACATAGAAGCAATCTCTTCGAGTCCCAAAACTTATCCCAAATTTCCCTACTAAAATCCCAGGGCATCTCTTGCTTCTCCACTCAAAACCACAACCACTTCCAGTCTTAGTTCCTCTCATATTTTCCGCTTGCAAACTTCAAATAGCTTTTGGGACAGCCAACCATTTATCATGGCCAGATCATAGATCTCTCACTCACTCGAAACCCAGAGACTGTCGGCAATTTCACACATTGTGTAGGGGAGGAGGAGTGGCCTAAAAATAAGGCATGCAAAATAAATATGTTCCCAAGAAGGAGGAGCAGGAGCAGCCAGAGGATGCCATGTGGAGCGACCCATGTAAATCTCTGGCAGCCGGCGGCGCGTTTGACAATTTGCCGCGACTTGCGACGGCGTCTTAATCTGTGATCCCAAAGGAACCAAAACCGAACCGCCGATCCGGATTCTGACGCGATCTGCGATCTGTTTGCCACCCAGCGATAATAACAAACAATTTGTTTGTTTTGCCAGAGTTCCCCTGGATTCCGGATTGCTGGAGTCTCTGCCTCTCTGCTCTGCCTGGGTTTGCATAATTCATGAGTTGCCCACAGATGCGGGGGCGGAACGAGAGAACGAGATCTGGCAGCCATTCATTACGTTGGCTGGCTGAAAATTGAGATACCAAACGGAAAACAAAGGGCTGCTGCAGCTCATATCTGCATCGTATATGGGCAGTGTAAGTTATGGCCCTGCCTGGCAGCTCCTTCCTCCTTTTCTTTCTCTCAGTTGCTGAGGCTGCGGGGGAGACCCATTCTGGCTAGCCTGAGCAAGGAATCGGATTCCCATAGCTGACTTTGGCATTTTCAAGTGGCCAGCTGGCTGAGGAGTTGAGCTTTAATGTGAAAATAAATACAAACTGCTAGAGAACTGCACAGAAAAAAATATTAAATAATTCTGAAATCATTTCCTTGACCTTGCAAAAGTTTTTTCAATTAGGAAAACCTAATAAAAATTATTAGAAAATCAAGAAGAATTTTCCAGACATCCCAGAGTCTCTGCCTGAAATTATAAATAAATCTTCAATAATTTCCTTAACCTTGCAAAGGTTTTCTCAATTAGGAAAACCTAATACATTTTTTTAGAAAATCAAGAAGAATTTTGCAGACATCCCAGAGTCTCTGCCTTAAATTATAAATAATAAATCTTCAATAATTTCCTTAACCTTGCAAAGGTTTTCTCCATTAGGAAACCTAATAAAAAATGATTAGAAAATCAAGAAGAATTTCCCAGACATCCCAGAGACTCTGCCTTAAATACAAAACCCCTTTAAAAATCTTGTAAAAAAACAGAAATTAGTTCCCAGACATCCTTAAGTTTTTCTTCCCCAAATCCAGATCAATACCACTCTCTGATTGCCTGACACTTTGAGCTCCCATTCATAGGAAGCTCGGCATGGGTCCCTCAGCATCTCCAGCATCTGGAGAACCGCAATAATTGCTCTCCATCTGCTCGAGGCATCCGTGAGATACAAAACCGCAGTGCTTGCAATTACGCGCCAAAAATGATGAAAAAAAAAGAAAAGAATGTGAAGCTTCCCCTCGCTTCATCTGTATCTGTATCTGCATTATTTACAGCGGTTGTCACTTGAAGTGCTTGCCTCAAAAACCCATGTTTACGCACAGCACCGAGAGCTTGCAACACTTTCCACGAGAATTCCGAAAACAAAAAAGAAACACGAAAATCAACTTTCGATTGCTAAATGGCGACGGCGATGGCGACACCCGATATGCCAGATACAATAATAAAGATGTCTTGGTCGCTCCGCGTAACTGTAACAGTAGCCGAGGATTTTGGTTCTTAAAGAGGGACCTCCTGCGGAGCCAAGACTGCCCCAGACAATTACCGCAAGAGTCCGACTTCGGCACCCCAGGCTTGTAATCAAAACCGCGTGCTGGTCATCAATGGCCAGAGACCAGAGACCATAGACCCAGAGACCGGAGTGAATGAAGCGCATACACATGGCATTTTCCGCTGAGGCGGCACTAAAAAAAGAGGAAAAACAAAAGCCAACCCAATTCCAATTCCGATTCACTTGGCGAAACAAAACGGAGTTTATGGCCGGGAAGTGTTTACGCTCTCGGGCTGGATGGATACCCGGCACCAAGTCAAGTGATTCCCGGAATGCTTAGCCAGACAGATACTTCTCTGACTGCCTCTGCCTGCCTGCCTGTCCAAGAACAACAAACCACTCTCGAGAAGATGCATCATAGATTTTCCTCTCCTCTCGAGTTACACACTTGCTGAGGCTGAGGCGTTGATTGCAGTTGTTAAACAATTTGAGAAAACAGGAAATTTCTTCGTGTCATCAGGCCAAAAAGGAATGCTTGGCCATTAAAGGGGAGGAAGTAAATAAAAGCAAAATAAAACTAAATGTTTGGTCTATGAGTCAGGGATTTATAAGAGTTGAAGTCAATAAAAATACGTTACACCTTGACTTACTTTTAATTCCGAATTTATTTACGGGATATTCTGTACGATCAACGACCTATGACAATGATTTGCATTGGTAATACTGGGGCTCCAGCCTGGCTTTCGAAAATTTGGAAATCAATTTGGAGGAAAACAATGTCAAGGCATTGACGTCAAACCTTTGGAGGGGCGGAAATTCTGGAGTGAGTAACCGGCATGAATGGCTCAACATTGTCCGGGTTTATCAGTAAGGTACAGTCGTGATAAAAAAGAGGGAACCAGGCACCCATCATCGCCGCCTTCACCGTGTAAATAAATCAAACATCAGCAGCATCTTCCATTAGCGATCTTCCAAAAAATATGATGGATTGCTTGATGTGGAAATTCATTAGGAACTTTTTCCCACTATCTCTGGACAGGCAGACTCTGCGTAAACAAAAGTTTATTTATAACTCGCATTTCGAGGGCTAAATATAGACGATTATTGCACTGGCCCACGCAGTGTCCAATAATTCCCGAGAAAAAATATGGCCAAAAACAAGGCCCAATCGAAAGACCTTAGCGCGCATTTATCTTATCACGTGTGTAGTGTGTGGCGAACATGTTGACATTTTATTTTGCAAATATCAAAATACTCCTAGGAAAGCTATGAAAGCTCTAACGATAAGATTAGATTCGCGTTTGGGTTATATCAACACTAGATACCAATTGGCAACAGCCGCAAAGCATTCATTGCCCAGAATGCCAGCCATAAAGCCATAAATTATGTCAGTGCATTCGTGGATTTACCAGAGAACTGGAACGTACTCCTCCTCCGAATATTCACTTGTGCAAATAGATCAGCCAGAGACGCAGCCGAGCGCTGTGCAAATTTGTAGAGATCTTTCTCAGGAATCCCAAAAGAGATACAGTTGTTTGTGCGAGAAATGTTCTTGCGAAAGCTTTAAAATGGAATTGCTCAACTTTAGGGGCTTAGCAAGTTTCTTTCGGGGTAATTGTGCTTTAGCTTGAATTTTGTATTGCTTGGAATTTTTTCGGAGGCTGTTCTCTAAGATTATTTGCAAAGGACTTAGCACGTTTCTTCTGGGTTATTTGTGGGCATCATATATAAGTGAAGGCTATAAATATATGAGGTATATAACAACAGGATGAGTAACGCCATATGATATTTTGGCAACAAAGTAGCTAATCCTCTGAAACATTCATGGGTTCTTAGCATTAAAGGGTGTTACTCAACACTTTCTCAGGAACATTTTTCTAGCAACATTTTATTGACCCTTCCCCTATGTTAAAAATAAGTTTTCATGTTGCCGCATAAATTAGAGAATAATTAGGCCATGGTACCATCTGTCCTAAGGATGTATGTGCATATATCGAAAGAAAAAGTCCGATATCAATATTTAAAATATCGAATTATCGAACTTTAAGTTGGTATATCGATATTATCGACATTTTCATTTAGCTTTTAATATTTTGACATATTAAACAGAATATCTATTTATCGAACATTTATATTCGCTTTAATTATCGACATAGTATCGATATATCGGTATTTTTTGCCATTACTAATTAATTTCTTAAATTTAACCCATTAAGCATTCAGTACCGGGTATTTCATAGTCTGGATTTCCTATTTGTTTCGCCTAAAATCAATTTATGTGACACACTTTTCCGATTTATATTAACACATTTGTAAGCATAAAATCTAAATTGAGTTACAACCCCATCGCATCGCTTCGCCTCAAATTTACAGCTCACTTCAAATTATAATTGGTCTATAAAACTGTACCTCTTCCATCGATCTCCACTTTTCTTTCATTTTACATCCCAAGCATATAGCATATATAGCTGACAATTTCAATTTGTTCAAGATCCAAATTACTTGATGGCGCTGTTGAAATTAGTCAGATAAATCAACAAACATCGGATAAGCGTTGCGTAAATCAAAAAATTTATGTTTTTAGATTTTTGAAAAAGTTTATGAATACGGCTGTGTGTTCTCCGTGTCTTCTCCTCCGATCTGATTTATAAGGTCAAAGCGTGGACCGAAATAAATGTTTGGTATGGATAGAGGCACGGGGCCAAAACGTGGGCGACCCCAAGATGCCCAAGATGCCCAAAAAGACTCCCCAAAACGATAGTCAATGCGATCATTAACGACGCTATCTGACATATTTGGTTTAATGGGTCAGGCCATGGCGGCGGAAGAAAGCCCAAGTCGATCGGAATCGATGTTAATCTCGAAACGATGATGATGATCGTCATCGGTGTGAGATACACAATAAAGCTTATCGCCCGCTTTTCCCTAAATACGCATTTTCCCACCTCCTCCGTAAATCTCCGCTTTTCTGCTTTTTTTCTGTCTTTTTTCAGCTTTTTTCTTCTGTAATTTAAGAGCAATTTATTAAATGCCGCAACGCTTTAATCTGCACTGGAAGATCTCTTTGGCCCAAACTGCATAAATTAATGCGAGTTTCGGGGCCAGAGGAGCGGAGTGCGTGACATATTTTTACGGCTGAGATATGCAGATGCATCCCAGAACTTGCAGAAGTGTCTGTCGAGCGCTGATTATCATGGGAGAAGTATTTATTTATGGCAGCAGCTGGGTTAAACGATCTCTGACGTTCCAAAGTTCCCAGGTTGGAAGCCCTGGGCTTTTCCCCCATCGATTGCATATTAAGTACAGGCCGAAAAACCACAATTATGTAATCAAATAGTGTTGCATGTTGGCATTTAACCGAACATCCCCCGGAGGAAATGTTAGTTTTTCGGTACGTATCTCAAAGATATTTCAGCTGCCGTCACGTGACGTGAAAATTTGAGAATAAAGAGCCGCCACAGGTAAACACACACATTCTGTATTTTTCTCTTAAGTAATTTCCAGCACGTACACGTAAATTCTTCACTTTTTCGCCGCTTTCCACTTTCTTTCTTGCTTCGTTGTTTATTCTCTGCTCTTCGGCACTGGAAAGGCCTTTCCATGCGGCCTTTTTTACTTGTTTTTTTTTTTAGCTTTTTAACTGCTGGCAGAGTCAACGATTTATGCATAATTTTCATAGCCAATGTCAGAGTCGCAGTCAGAGCTCATAATTTGAATGCGACAGCAGAAATATGTTGGCGCCATCACCGGGCTTGCTGGTGCAGTGCCTCCCAGTAACTGGTCGCCACTTCTGGCCGGCCAAAGCATTTCGATTCCCAGCTCTGAGAGGCACTCCTCCTAGTCGCAGCTAAAAGCATTTTTGGCCTGCCGCTAAGCCAATTGCCATTGAATAAATTCATAAATCAGCAAGCGCGCCACTCGCCACTCACCAAATCCATGGAACACAATCCTCGAGCGAACATAGTTGTAACAATAAAACGTGCAGCTCAAAATTTAAATTGTTTGGATACAAAAAAAAAGTGGATGAAGACAACAGGAGCAGGAGGAGGAAACGTAAAATATATTTACGACTGACAAGTATTATGGTTTAAACTTTAAAGATACAAACAAATCGCAATATAGATCTCAGCAAACTGAAGTCTCTAATTGTTTGGAGTATTTTAAAGTTTGCAAGAGAAATCGGTATGGGTTTTAGTCTCTGCGAAATTCGTGGGTATATCCTTAAGGAAAATGGTATTTATATGAAATAAAATATAAACAAACAAATTTTAAAACCTTAACAAAAATATTTAAATGATGGTTTTATAGAATATTTGTCTAAAATATATAAAAATCCATTCAAAAACAAACTTTTTACAAGTCAGACTAATTCTTGAGACCCTAAAAAACATAAACACTCTCTAAATTAACCCTAAAATCAGAGTTCTTATAAAACCCAAACTTTTTTAAAGTTTTTCCAGTATATTTTTATTACAAACGTTTTAAAGAAAAGTCTGTTTAAGGCCAAATATTTAAGTAGTTTCCATTTCTCGAAAATATATAGAAAAACCATTCGAACAGCAAAACCTTTACAAGTCCAGAAAATTCTAGTGACTCTAAAAGTATAAATACCTGAAGAATTAATCAAAAAACCCAAAGATTCTACAAAACCCAAACTAATTTGGAGTATTGTATACTGGAAACATACTTTATAATAAACCTTTCAATAAAGTCAAATATTTGAGTAGTTTCATCTTATAAAAACCCACGTTAACATTGATAAATCATATAGTAAAGTTTCTTGCTCCTCGCTTATCTCCCTAAGCCCACGCAGGAGCACTCAGAGGAGTCATATCATAAATAGCCTTTGCCTTTTCATCCTTTGTCCCTCTTCTTCGCAGGACAACAAACTTAAATTGCGCACATCTTTTAGACGCTCCGGAAAGGTTGATTAACCCCTCGAGATTCTGAGATGCTGCCGAGCAAAACAAACGGCGGAAGCAAGAAGGACAACCGAAGGATAACTACACTGAGAGAGAGGGAGGGAGAGCTTTCAGCTCTCGCAGATAAATTCAGCAAAGAGCGCTGACAAACAAAGTGAGGCCCAGAGGTGGAACAAGGAGTTACCCTGGGCGCTCCGGTGGGTGGTGGAACAACCCCCTGTGAGGTCGAAAAACGCGGGCAAGTTCAGAGCCATCCCAGGCAAGGACATTGAAAAATCGAAGCTATCAGGATAAAAAATAAAATCGAAAGCGAGCAGCCACCCCTTGAAGTGAAGCTGCCAAGATGCGGGATAAGTCAAGACGAAGTCAAACTGATGCTTTTTGGAAGTCAAGCCAAGAGCCTGCTCCTCCTCGAGTGGCCAATACATTATACAGTCTGGAGTGAAGCCGGGATCCACTTCATCAACTTCAGATAGTTGGGACCACCCCAGAGCTACTCCCACCAGCCCAACCCCATGCAAATTATGTTTCGCATCAGGGAGCATCATCTGATGAATGACGTGACTCGCACAGAAGTCACCACCGCGCCGGACGCCCCTCGTCTCTCCACGGGCATCAGGCAGTCAGCAGCAGCCGTAGGTAGCGGTTGCCAGTTGCCAGTTGGCAGTCGCCAGTCGGGAGTCAGATCCTGACTTTTGTTCACGTCACGACTCCCGCTCCCTCTTGGCGGTGTTTACATAACATGGCACGGCGCGCGTCCTCTCTTCACGCATGCGGCCTCCTCCTCGGGAGGCAGCCTACTCCATTGAGTGCCTCCTGCACCTGGCCTGGCCCCAGCAGCCGGCGTGGCTCGGCTCAGCTCGGCTCGGCTAGCCGGTGAAGCTGTGGTCGCTCTTACGCTACTACGCACTCTGCGTATCTACCATATATCGGTGTGTATCCGCATCTACATTGTATCAACCGAGGTTGTATCTGTATCTGGTCACCCAACGAGGGACGTTTGATGAGTTTGGAAGGAGATAATAGGGCAGGAATAAGGAAGGCTTATTTTACTTAAAGAAGTGAAAGAAACAGAGCAGTAACAGATTTACTACATGAATTTTCCCGAACTTTTCCGTAGGTAGTACAAATTCCTCATGAAAGTTGTACATATTTCAGGACCTATAGTCCATCTGAGAAAAAATGAATCTAGGAACAAGAAGGTTGCCAGAGAAGGTTCTCTGGTTATTTTGTGCTGTTAGATATGAGAGGAAGACAGCAGTGATAGCTTAACTATATGAGTTTTCCTGGACTTTTCCGTAGGTAGTACGAATTCCTCATGAAAGTTGTACGTTTTTCAGGACCTAAAGTTCATCTGGAAAATAATGAAAGTAGAATATAGGGGCAACAAGATAACATTCCCTATATATTTACGTAGTAACTACAATAAACTCTTCTTTATACAGATTAAATTTAATCATAAGACGCAAGTTTCTGATCATGAACTTGTATTAAAAAGAACAGCGTTTTTTTCACAAAGAAACCTGATAACCATGGCTTAATCTTTTGCTGATAAATAAATAATTGAACCAGAAATAAAAGTATTTCTGGGTAAACACAACAAGTGACACGAAACCATTTCAGATATCAATCAGTGAAATATAAGTTAAGCATTAAAAAACCCCTTCGATAGCTGATAATAAAACTTGCAGCCACAGAAGCCACAACCAAATAAATAATGATTTAAGAGGGAAAACCCCCGAAAATCTCAACAGGACCTAACATTTATGATGATTTTCCGTATTTGCTTGGTGAGCATAACCATAAAAAATAACTTTCCCCTTCAATTACTTGGAGTCCACCTCGCGGCACACACAACACCCATCCAAATCCATTATCCCACTCCTGTCGGCTGGAGTTAACCTTCCAATTAGCGTCACGTTCACCTGGACCTGATGCACTTACCTGCGCACTTTTCACCCGGTGCAGAGTGCCGCCCGTGATGACGCCCGCCGTGGTAGCCTTGGCATGCATGGCCACTGAATTTATGACGTACTGCGTCGGCTGCTGTTGCTGCGGTGGTAGTGGCTGCTGCAAGATTTGCGGCTTGGGCAGCGCCTTGCCGGCTGTCCGTGGTGTCTGTGTCTGGGCTCTGGCAATGCTCCTAATTGAGTTTTCTGGTACTCGGTTTTCACTTGTTTGGCACTCCATTGATGGCTCCAGTTCGGACTGGGGCTGGGACTGAGTGGCAGACATAATTAGGCCTGCTGCTAGTGCTACTATTGGCAATGTTGCAATTTATCTCATGTCTGAACGGGCGGAAAAACACGCATCTGAACTAACCAAAACAACATCCAAGTAAGTAAGAGTGAGCGGACGCGAGGAACGAGGCTGGCGGATGGCGGCTGAGCGGCTGGCGGGTTCAACTGTAACTGATTCGCACTTGCAGCAACCTGCGGCCGGGAGCCGTCCTTCAGGGGGTGGTTTCTTCCGCATCCTGGCTAGGTCCCCCTTTCGCCCAAGTGTTAACTTTATCTGGCTTTTATCTGGCGAGAGCCGGCGCAGCAGGGAAAGAGAGCAAGAAGAGAACTATTTAGTGGAGAGACGAGGCAGGAGTAGAAGCAGAAGCTGGAGCCATCCCGTTCATGGGCACGTGCTGCTCCTGATAAGCAGCATACGGGATAGCGGAAGGAGCAGCCCAGATTTAATTAAAAATTATGAATGTTCTCCGCGTTAAGACGTGGCAAATGGATTGGAATGACGCCTGCTGTGGACGAGGGAGAATATTTGTATGTTTCCCCAATTAGATTTTCAATTAAAAAACTCTGATGGTTCTTATAGCTTGTTCCTAAAATTTATAATTATTTATAGACATAAGCTATAGCTTAATATGAAAAATTTACAGCTTTCATGTGAATTTGGAAGCACGAAATTCATGTGGTGAATCTGTGACTACTTTGCTTCTTATAAGAGAAATATTGCCCTGAGAAAAGGGTACAGAATTCTGTATGGAACAGAGCAACATACAATTCAGGTACCTGAATCTCTCGCTTACCATATACTGAATTGGGAAGGCATGCCTAAGTTCTTCCGTGGTGCACATAGAATTCCACACAGCAATCCTTTAGCACATGAAGCAAAGTCCGAATCGGAAGCTGGAAATTCATGTGGTGAGTCTGTGAATGCTCTGCTTCTCATAAGAGAAATATTTCCCTGAGAAAAGTGTACAGTTTTCTATATGAAACATAGCAGCATAGGATTCAGGTACCTGAATCTCTCGCTTACAACATGCTGAATTGGGAAGGCATGCCTAAGGTCTTCCCTGGTGCACATCGAATTGCACACAGAAATCCTTCAGCACATGAAGCAAAGTCCGACTGGGGATAAACCTCTTGTAAACCTCTTGATATAATCCCCCAAAACCCTTCAATAAATCCTTAGTAAGCTCTGAGCTATCGTTTTCCCAGCTGGAAACTCAAACATCTCCAAAAAAACATCAACAACTCTTCAATAACCTCCCCCCCTGTTGTCAAAATCCTTTGAAGACTTTCCCAAATCGAATTCAAAATGTCCATAAGAGATCTTAGCCAAGATGTCGGCTCTATTTTCAAGGTGAGTGAAGGCTAGCAAAGACTCTAAGATAACCCTGAGACCCTGAGACCCTGATCCCCAGCACCAAAGCACCATAGACAGCGAAGGCAAGAAGAAGTCGGTGCAGGTCAATCAGATCTTTTCGGACTCCACGAGAACGTCGAAGAAGAAGGATGCCGGCCACTACTACAATGCAGAGACGTCCGCAGATGTGCAATATCGAGCCCAGATCAGAGTAAGGTCACAGGCTGTCTTAAATCATCCTTCTTAACTCTATGATCCTGTACAGGTAATGGAGGAGGTGGACGGCGAGCAGGTGGACATGACGCCCAAGCCCATACCGAACGATAATTTTGTGGAGCAGTTCATGAAGTTCAATCTGAATGTTATGCACCAGATGACCAACTTCACAACCATGAATTCGCGGAGCACCATACGCTCCCGGACGCGGTCCAGCGTAAGAGCAGGAATTGGTGGAAACAAGCAGTCCATCGATGACCTTATGGCCGGGGTGAGCTGACCTGGATATCACTGGATTTCTATTCCATTCTCTACTCTGATATGCCCCCAGATCCAGTTCGAGACCATCAACTTTGATCCCTACCACGACCTGGAGCAGCGCTGCCAAACGTACCAGCCGAAGCCCTACAAGAAGTCCTTTGTGAAGATCACGCTGCGCAAGTCCGAGTTCTTCGAGCTGCACAGCCAGCCCCAGTCGACGGTGGCGAAGGGCTCGCCCGAGGGCGATGAGACGGAGAAGGACAACCGCGTCTACGATTATCTAACCCTCGGCAAGGGCAAGATCCGGCGTCGCTCCGACAACGATGCCCAAACGGACACCGTCTTGGTTGTCTCACGGGCAGTGAACACCATCCTGCTGACCAGTGCCACCGTCAGCTCGTATGTGTCCAATTTCGAGATGTACGACACGCTGAACAATGTGACCAAGGAGTTCGCCCTGTCCATGATGGGCTCGATGAAGGAGATGCCCGCGGCCCTGGCGCAGGCAGAGGATGCGACCGCCACAGAGGGATTCGAGGACGAGGAGGCCATGGCCGAGAAGGACAAGATCACGACCCAGATTGAGCGGCTGTTCAAGAACCCCGAGTTCCGCAACGCCATCATGTACATGGGCCGGACGTTGTCGAGCAACACAACCGAGGCCGGGATGCGGCGCTTCCGGAACTTTGACCAGGTGGACCGCACCGATGCTGACGTCGAGTATGTGTACTCGATGAGTGTGCTCTTCCGACTGGTGCCGGAGCCCAGCAAGAACGAGCGCAAGGCCGTCAGCGACATTGACTTTTGCCGGAGCAACGGCGATATTGTGGCCGTGGCCTATGGCCTCTACTCCTTCTCCTCGCAGCACGTGCCCACCTCGGGCAGTGTCTTTGTGTGGAGCATTAAGAATCCCAGCGAGCCGGAGCGCGCCTACTACTACAACGTGCCGGTGACGGCCATCAGCTTCTCCCCCTTCCTGCCCTGCCTGCTGGCCATCGGGATGTACGACGGCAGCGTCGAGGTGCGGGACGTGAGCAGCCTGCAGGATACTCCAGTGGCTGTCTCCCAGCGCAGCACCTCGCCCGGCTGTGCTCCGGTGGTGGCCATTCGCTGGATCAAGCAGGTGGCCGAAGACGACGACGAGGCGGACATTGATCCCTTTCTTAGCCTGTCGCAAGATGGCTCGGTGACCCGCTTCCGGATTATTAAGAGCCCGTTTCTGCTGGGCTTCACCCAGATGACCCTGGAGCGGATTGAGGGCCATCCCGAGGGCATCTTCGTGCATCCCTCGTCGCGGATACCCTGCGAGTCGAACCGGCATCCGCAGGGCCTGAGCATCACCACGCATCCGCAGCAAAAGGACATCTACTATGTGCTCACCGACGAGGGCTGCATCCACAAGTGCTCCATTAACTACCAGCACCAGTACCTGGAGGTGCTGCGCTGCCACGACGGCGGCGTCACCGTGATGGAGTTCTCGCCGTGGTCACCCAAGCTGTTCCTCACCTGCGGCAATGATTGGTAAGTATACTACAGCTCCAAATCCCCTACTGAGTAGGGAATCCTCTTCAGGTTTGTGCGCATCTGGATCGATGGCATCACGCGGCCTCTGCTCGAGCTCCAGGACGAGATGACGCCGGTGCACTGGGCCAAGTGGAGTCCCACAAATTCCACCATCATCGTGGCGGTTAACCGGGAGTCTGCCAGCATGTGGGACTTCCGGCGCAACCTGCTGCGTCCCATGTCCAAGCACAAGATGGACGTCTCCTTCAACACGGTGGCAAGGTGGGTATTTTGTTTTGGGCTTAGGATCCTTTTTTGCATGCTCCTGCTCCTCCATAGGTTCTCCCACTGCGGTCGCACTCTGGTCATTGGCAACGAGCGCGGCAACACGCTCTTCAACGCCCTCAACGACATGCCCTTTCCGCCCCACTTCCAGTACGACGAGCTGGAGAAGGCCATCTACAAGGCCATTGGCAATGACCACGAGCTCCTCATGGAGCTAAAGAGCATTGGGTTCTTCGGTTATCCTAATAAGAAGGGTGTTTTCTAGATCCTAAGGTTGGGGTTTTGTTGTGCAAATAATACAAATAGGTACTTTGCTGCAAATAAATTAAATAAATTAAATTAAATAATAAAACAAAATTAATTGGCATGTTAAAATTGTTCTTGAGTTTGTAAGAAATTAAACGTAGGGCTGAATATTAGGAGAACATATATCAAACTTTTTTTATATTAGATAATAAATGGCTATGACTAAAACAATAACTATTTAACACTAAAAAGGCTGAACTTAGCTTTAAGTTTATAATTTGTCAGCTCTCACTGGTGGAATGTAAACATTGTGTTCATACAGTCCGTGTGCCGGCAGAGGCTGGGTACAGAAACATGCTAACCCGCGAGTAGGGCCGTGGGCCACTGTGACTTGATCACATATTCCAGTTTTTATAAGAGTAATCTGGCCCAAAGCATTCAAGGAATTATCAATTGATTAAAAAATATAATGATTAAAGCTATAGAAATGATAAAGAAATGTGTATGACATATAATTACAAAAAACCGATGCATTTAGCAAACTGTCTTTAATAAAAGAGGTTATTAACAAATTATATTTACCTCAAAAATCAAAATTACCCCAATAAATAATTTAAAACCTTTTCCCTCACTGCTAGAGTTTGTTTTCACTTCCTTCCTTCAACAGAAAATTTCTCAGAAATCAAATCTCAAGCTTGCCAAAAAATAAAAGGGTTCATCCACATAGAAGCCACTCCAAAGAACCAAAGAACTCACAGACAGACCGGCGAAATGTGCAAGCCTCAGCGATCCCCAGAGCGAGCCATAACGGATTGTTTTGTTGGCTCATCAGTTGCGGCTCATTCGGGGTGATCGGATGACAGAGGAGACTTCCCCCGAGATGACAAGGTAACCCGATGCCATTCGATACCTCCGATACCTGTATGCCCGAGCCAGAACACAGAACAGAAAAAGGCAGTTTAAATAGTTGTTCAGCTTAGACGAGTTCAACGATGGTGGTCAGCGTGGATAGGGGCCCAGAGGGAGGGCCCAGGGCCCAGTGGTCAGCGGGGTGTTAGGTAACAAATAAACACTTGTGCACACATTAGCATGGCACACACAGGGGAAAGGGGAGAATATTTATTAAATAGCCATAAAGGGAAGGAAAAGCGGGCTGATCAGGCGGATCAAAGGTGGCGTGTTACAGTTTTAAAAGACGGAGACCCAACAAAGGGCCAACGAAATAAATGTCACAATTCGAGGATCGTAAATAAGCGGAGACCACCGCCACTCGAGGGCCGTAAATTACACAGCACATTCCTGGGTTCTCCTGACTTCTCCTAACTTCTCCTGGCTTCTCTCAACTCTCCAGACGATATAGAATAAAGCAGAAACTGAGGCTCCGCTGGATGTCATCATCAGACGCGCGATCCTTCGGCCAGGCCAACATTAATTGCTGGGAAACCATCTCCGGCCCGCCGTTGATGTCGCATTTAATGAACATTTAATTGCAAATCACATGTGCGCCAAGCAATGCTGTCGTCGTCCCCAGGAGGCGGTGGAGCCAGCGAAGGCGGTGGCACCACAAATTGAAGACAAAGTGTTATTGTCCACCGCTGACAAGGAGACAAGGAGACAAACGAGGCAGCAGAAGCTGCAAACGATAACAACAACGCGACGATGATGACGAGGCTGCCAATATAAAGTGGCGGACTCATTGTAATTGCTGAGATTTACCTGCCTCCACATGGGCTATATAAAATCGGAACAAGGTAGCCTTAAAAACGTGCAGTAAACTCACTCGTAAACAAGGAACGTTGGTCCACTCTAATGATAAGCACGTGCATATTTATCCTTCTCATCTGTTGATCTTTACGTGATCCAAAAAAAAACTATGCGTTGGGGGAAAATTGGAACTGCTTACTCCAAACCAGGGGCTCTAACTAATATTAAAAAGGGATCTGGTACGACATCTTTGTCAGGGGATCGGGTGGGTTCGCGCTGTACGGGAATCGGAATCGAAACCTCTGAGAAAATGAAAAACAACCGTTTCGGAACCGTTTCACCAGTTCGCAACCGTTTCAAACTAACATTTTGCTAGCGATTGGAGTTTTAGCTGCCTGCTCTGTTAGCTTAGGTCGCTGTTAATGCACACTGTTATTGTACACTGAACAAATACGGCTGTGCATGCTATGCTAATAGTCACCTTCTCGTTTTCTCCCACTACCTAGGAACACTTTTCGCGTGTCTGAGTAGCTTTAATGGAAAAATAATTTTTTTTCCCGGCCATTACCTTTTCAATTATTTTAATTTATTTATTTTCAAATGGTTTTTGCTTTTTGCGCACCAAGTTTGGCAAATTTGCAAATTCGAATATCGAATATTTTATTATTTTAAAATCAGCTAATGGTGTGAATCTTTGCATATCGACAAGCCGTGGTGAAATGTGTGTTGGTTGTGGAACTGGTTGGATTGTGTCCGGACTTTTATCCAGGTTCCGAACCTTCGGGATTTTTAATTTCAGTGCGGTATTTTTCTTAGCCGTTGATCTTGGCCACACATCGCATGAAATGCGACAGTATTTAACAGTCTGTTACTAATAACATATGTATATGTACATGTGTATAACATATTTTACGTCCATTTACACGTTAATCGTTGATTTTACATCCATTTGACTCTGTTAACCCAAATTTTACCCAAGCCCCAAATTTTAAAACGTCCTGTTTCGACAATCGAAGAGACAACGGGGTAACTGGGTAGCATATTATTACTAATAGGAGATTAAATATAAATATTTATATATAAATTCTCCAATGTCGAATGACATATTATTTTATATTTACAAAAGTAACCCTTAAGACTAGTACGCAGCAGCGCTTCTTTTATAGGCTAGTGTGAGCAGGTGTTTACCCAAAATCCATACGACCAAGGAGTGCGACAAACTACGCTCTGAATTGATAAACTAATTAGATTCATTACTCTCATTCCTTAGCAAGCCAAGACTAAGACTTTCCAAAGATAAAAAGGTGGGCTTGGACTCGACTATATCCTGATTGTGTCCTTGAATCTGAAGGAATTATGGCGCAACTAAGAGCCAAAGAGTCGGAGTCCCTGAGGGAGCCTCGATTAATCTAAAGTTAGCTCCTGTAGCAGCTAATGACAAATGCCTTCAAATGGAGCAGAAGGTGGCGGGGGTCAAAAAGGAGTTTGAAGAGCTACAAACATCCATGGTCATTTTTCTTATAATCTTGTAATTTCCCAGATTGTACGTTTAAGTACTGCCTGCCAAACGTATTCTAACTATGTGGGCAAATTGTTCCGCTGTCCAATGTGCATGAACAAGGAGAAACTCTCCGAAGTGGCTCTGTACAGAGATGATGGTGGCTAGGTTCAGTCTCCATGCAATGGCGGTTGACGAACTTTAGATACGCCATGGATCTAATGATGAAATTAGAAGTGCATATGATGGGTCCATGTGAACTTGGAGAGTTCAATCTACGCTGCACGCAATGGCGTTGGATGAACTTTAAATACGCCATGGATCGACTCCATCGACAACCCTTCGACTTCAAAGAACCGTTATCTGGGTATAAAGCTAGTGAGAAAATGCCTATACCACAAATACGCGATTAAAACGACATAAACAATTAAAAAACTGATCATTAAATAAATAAAAGATCCTTGACTGCGCTGTGAGCGGTGCAAAATCTGCCGCAACCTGCTGGTGGCTGACGGTGCTGCAGTCTCCGTGTTGCAATAATGGACGGTATCACCGCCACTGCCACAGAAGTGCCCTTTGTGCAATGATGAAGTCGCTCTGTACAGAGATGATGGTGACGCCATGCAATGGCGGTTGACGAACTTTAGATACGCCATGGATCTAATGATGAAATTAGATGTGCATATGATGGTCCATGTGAACTTGGAGAGTTCAATCTACGTTGCACGCAATGGCGTTGGATGAACTTTAAATACGCCATGGATCGCTTCGACTTCAAAGAACCGTTATCTGGGTATAAAGCGAGTGAGAAAAAGCCTATACCACACAGATCGGATTAAACGACATAAAAAATTTAAAAACTAATCATTAAATAAATAAAAGATCCTTGACTGCGCTGTGAGCGGTGCAGAATCTGCCGCAACCTGCTGGTGGCTGACGGTGCTGCAGTCTCCATGCTGCTACAACGGATGGTACCACCGCCACTGCCTCAGAATGGCGGTTGACGAATTTAAAATACGCCACCAATTCAGGCTGCAGACAAGGCGCCACTCAAACAGGCTATGATGGTAAACACTTAAAGGCCTCTCCCAAAAAAGGCACAAAATATAATAAATTTAAAATAAAATCATATAGGTCTATGTGCTTCACCGGGATCTGGGAGGATACTAATACCGCAGAAGCAGCTTCGATGAAAATAATGAAAGCGAGTAGGCCTGGGGCAAAAATGATTTTAGCCCGCCAGGCTGACAAATTTAATTTAAGTTGCCGCGGCAACTAGAATGACGGCGGTGTTGAGTCCTGCGCCATTACATGGCGCTGCATATTTTTCCTATGGACATCCGCGAAGTGGAGTTCAATGCAAATTAATATTCGCGGAGCGAGGTTTAAGTAAAGCAGCATGGTATATTTAATATTAAAACAAATTAAATATTGCCCCGCGAATGGCAGTTCGCAGTGGACTCTTCTTCGCGGTCCGCAGGTCACAACACCACCGTCATTCCAGCTGAGGCGGCAGCTTAAATTCTTACAGCCACCGGCACTTGTGCGGCTCAGACCTGCAGACCTGGCTGGTGGCTGGTGGCTGGCGGCTGGAGGCTGGCGGCTGGTCGCTGGTGGCTGGTGGCTGGCGGCTTGTGGCCAATGCCTTTCCTATGGTCTGGTATATTTGGACGGATCGTGTTTTTCAGATCCATTCTTGCCGGATGTGGTAGCTTCATTATATTTTTGTTTTTTATTAATTTAATTCTTCTTTTTATTATTTCCTGCTGTACCAGTTGTCATCAATAGGACGTTGTCATCAACGCGCCGATTTCGACTTCGGCCGAACCGACTCTCTCGGTCTCAATTTTCACTCGCCCAATTTTTCTCTTCAAAAATTATGTTGATTTTGATGAAATTGTTGATGAATCATCGATGAAATTTTGATGAAAGGATGATGAACCATTGATTAATTTGTCCGGGCACTAAATGCCTGAAAATATCCGCCGACATATTAAGTTGTATAGGGAACAACCCAAAAAGTCTGACGCTAAATGTTCAAACAAAAATCAAGTCGCAAGCCTTGGATGTAGATTTTGCCTCTGTATTAATAATCTTAAATTACTTTAAATTGCTATATGTATAACTTAGCAAAAAAGGGCCAAGAAATATACGAATTCTTTAGCCACACGGCTTTTCAATTGCAAAAATAAAGAACTGGCCAGTATTTTAAATTCTTTGGTGTTCGGACCTGCTGTGGTCGGCAACCATGGCGCAGTCCACTCTGAGCTGCCACGCCGCATTTATTTAATTTTTTTTGTCAGATATTGGGGTTGTTCCCATACTGATTTTTATTTTAATGTTATTTCGTCTATGTTTATTATTATCTTATTATCTCAACGATTTTGGAGATGGCTTCTGGATGGCCAATGCCTCCCCTATTAGGTTCCCATGTGGCATGGACATGGCCAACGCATTCGCTATGGCTACGCTGGTCTTTCTGTTAAGGCCATTAAGCCCTTGCCCTTTTTGCACGCCACCGCCTCGTCCTCGTCCGCCGACACCTCGTCCACGCCCGCCTCGAACTGTCAAAGATCCAAGGTCTCAATAGGACTCGGCCCTTAAGAGAGAGTTGCCACGGAATTGAATTCGCCGCAAATCGCAAGTCGCACTTTTCAATTCGCGTTTTTATTCGTTTTTTTTTCTTGCTTCGATTTGGGAGGTCTACTTACTTCGACTGATTTTTTAATTGTGAAGCAATAACTTTCTTGTTCACACTCAGGCCTAAAGAGCATACTTCTGAGCTCTGTGCACAGGTCGACTGAGATTCCAAGTCTTTATTCTAGAGCGAACGCCGCTTTGGCTCACATATCACTAAAGTTCAGCATGGTAGCAAAATCTGCTGCCTCATTTAGATTGGCAAAGTTCCATTGTCTCGTTCTCCGATTTTGTTTTATTTGGAATTCGGCTGATATTCAGTCTAACTTTTCCTAATTTTGGACTGACAAAGATCCAAGGTCTCCATAGGACTCGGCCCTTAAGAGAGAGTTGCCACGGAATTGAATTCGCCGCAAATCGCAAGTCGCACTTTTCAATTCGCGTTTTTATTCGTTTTTTTTTCTTGCTTCGATTTGGGAGGTCTACTTACTTCGACTGATTTTTTAATTGTGAAGCAATAACTTTCTTGTTCACACTCAGGCCTAAAGAGCATACTTCTGAGCTCTGTGCACAGGTCGACTGAGATTCCAAGTCTTTATTCTAGAGCGAACGCCGCTTTGGCTCACATATCACTAAAGTTCAGCATGGTAGCAAAATCTGCTGCCTCATTTAGATTGGCAAAGTTCCATTGTCTCGTTCTCCGATTTTGTTTTATTTGGAATTCGGCTGATATTCAGTCTAACTTTTCCTAATTTTGGACTGACAAAGATCCAAGGTCTCCATAGGACTCGGCCCTTAAGAGAGAGTTGCCACGGAATTGAATTCGCCGCAAATCGCAAGTCGCACTTTTCAATTCGCGTTTTTATTCGTTTTTTTTTTTTTCTTGCTTCGATTTGGGAGGTCTACTCACTTCGACTGATTTTTTAATTGTGAAGCTTTAACTTTCTTGTTCACACTCAGGCCTAAAGAGCATACTTCTGAGCTCTGTTCACAGGTCGACTGAGATTCCAAGTCCTTATTCTGGAGCGAACGCCGCTTCGGCTCTCATATCACTAAAGATCAGAATGGTAGCAAAATCTGCTGGCTCAAAATTAGATTGGCAAAGTTTGTTTTATTTGGAATTCGGCTGATATTCTGTCTAACTTTGCGTAATTTTGGACTGACAAAGATCCAAGGTCTCCATAGGACTCGGCCCTTGAAAATTGGAAGTCTACTTGTAGTTGACACTGTCCTTACATCACGGAACTGCCCATCTATAAATTGAATTCGCCGCAAATCGCAGTTTTCAATTCGCGTTTTTTTTTCTCTTTTTTTTTCCTGCTTAGATTTTTGTTACGATTTGGGAGGTCTACTCACTTCGACTGATTTTACTGAAACATATTACTAAAATTCAGCACGTGGCCAGATATTCTCACTAAATTTTAACTAGCAAAGATCCAAGGTCTCCATAGGACTTGGCCCTTGAAAATTGGAAGTCGACTTGTTTGTTTTATTTGCGGACCATTGGAATTTAGAAGACATATTATTAAACTTCTGCACGTGACCAGATCTTTTGCTTAAAATTTGAACTGGAAAAGTGCCAAGGACTTCATAGGACTCCGTCCTTGAAAATCGGAAGGCGAGTTTCTGTTGAAAACGAAACCAAGATTTTGTTAATATTGGCGCTTCTATTCCGCTAAGAAAATATGTAAAGTAAATAAAATAAATGTTTTCTTTTTCTCTCTTTCGCTTTTTCGATACTTTTATTTCAACCAACACTTTACTTTTCACCTCCTTCAGTTCTTCTACAAATCTCATATCTTATTTTTGAATTAACAAACAGTGCCTGGTTTTAGTCGTGTGGAATCCTTGATAGTTTTGATGTAGTTTCTTTAGTTTGGAATCAATTTTTAAACAGCGCGAATGGATCTTCGGTTTTTAATTATTTTCTTATTTATAATGTGGTTCGAGTTTTCGGTTTTCTTGTGCAGCAAAAATACAACGATGCAGTCAAAATCCACTATATATAATGCTTCAGATGGAATCAGACCAACAAATAGAGTGATCTGTAGGATCTATATTTATATGATCACTTCATGTGAAGGTTTAATTTTCGGAAATGCCATAGATTGTTCTATTTTTTTTCTAGTATGGCGTGTACGTGTTTGCATATGTTCTTTATCTTGTCAATATGTATCCAATAATACTTGTCGCTTTCTTCTTAAGTCTATATATGTAAATATATATATGTATAGTCGTAGTCGTATATCGTACTGGGGGTATATATGTACATTGTCCACATAGATGCAAACTAGTTGGAGTATTTGATACTTTGCAAGGTAATTGAATTACGTTTACGTTTAAGAATTCTCGATTAGGCCTTTTCCTCTTATATAACTCAGTCTAGCACCCCTAGAGATCGAACTCTCCGAATTTATCAATATACATTAATTGAGTAGGATGTGTACATTTACGTAAATATTAATGTAAACGGTTCGTTTTGTTAGCCTCCGTCAAAATCTGTGAAGCCGGTCACCTAATTTTCATAAAAAAAATATTGTTCAAACGGACCAATAATATATTATTTATAAATAAAAGTATTACTGCAAAAATATAATTTTCTAACTTAAATCTTGGACTTTCGAAAAACGATTAAATGCTTTCACAGATTTTGAATCTATATAAAATGTATCAAATACTCGAAATAAATCGTATACCCAATGGTGCATATCAAATAATTCATAATCCTTGATGACATTTATGTTGGTTTTTTTTCGGTTTAAATGTTCATCTAAACTTCTACTGGTTCACTAGGCACTTTTTCTATTTAATAGATCTTCGGTTTAATCAAAACTTTACTGGCAAGTCTGATCGGATTTTGGTGAATTCTTTTCTAACACATGTGATGTTGGTTAAAAGTAAAACTCAAAAATAACTACAATTTCTGCTTCATAATATAATTACAGCTGCGGTCAAATTAATGCAGATTAGTTAGTAAACCTTACAATGTTTTTTAATTAATAGTTCAAGATTAATATTATCATTCCATTGCAACATAATTGTCCCATTTTGAATGTAGGTGATTCCACTGCACAGCCTACATTATTCGGCGACATGTGAATGCCACGAGCAGCTGATCCGGCTTTGTTTACATTTGAAAAAAGGGTTTCGTTCATAGCGGCGTCGGAAGCGGTTATCTCACGCTTCCTTTTGCAACAAAATGAACCTATTCATTCAAGGACTCATTAATATTCAAGCTGGGACTTACAAAACTTTCTTTAATCAAGGGGTAATTTTGTATTTTTCTCTTTGACCGCCAAGCATAAACCTTTTCATGCCACAGATCACAAGTATCGCATAATGCTGTGGCGACCCCGAAATGCAGCGTTGGAGAAGCTTGTTTCGTTAAGAATTTAGAGAAGGCAATTACGAAATATCGATAATCGATAATCGATATTTGTAGGTATTTCTTATCGACTTATATATATAAGCCTATGGGGCGAATGGCAATGATTCAAACCTAGTAAAAAAATATGGACCATACCCGTGACTGTGATATGTTGCAGTGTAATCACACTTTAAATCAGAAATATTTGTAGCCGTATAATATGGGCAAACTAGGTATTAAACAAAATTAATATTAAACGGTTCAATTCGTAGTTTTGGAAAAATAAATAATCAAAATTTTGCTCTTTTTCTGCCGTCATATCGACCGCAACTGTATGTGTATTTTAGGTACTGTGGCACGAAAATAGGCGATAAATCGAAAGAGTCTGGTATTACTTCGTGTGTATTTTCTGCGGCAAGTACTTTGCATTCCTTGTCGAAACCTATTGGTAAGTTCTCCTGTTTCTATATGCTATAGAATGTAAGGTTAAGGGATCCGGGGTCTAGGGTGAGGTAAAGGGCTCTCACCAATTAAACGGTCTGTTTAAGCCAATTGATTTTGTAACTGAAAGAAAATCGGGAAATAAAAACAAATTTCATGGTAATTTTGTTGTTTTTGAAAATGTTTTTGTATTTTTCTCTTTAATATTTTTCTTCCTTTTTTGTTGTAATGATACGTTCTCTTTTCGCTCGTTTTGTTTGTTTTTGTATTTTTGACCAATGCTTTTACGCACAATAATAATATATATATATATATATATGGGTGTATATATATTGTTTATTTTCTTTTGCTTAGCTTGCCGCTCTTCCTCTTGCTTGGTATTATTCATATATAGATATAGTATATATATATATAATTTGTTTAAATATTTATTTTACACGTTTTTCTCTCACTATTAGTGGCTCTTCTCTCCTCCGTTTCTCGTAATAAATCGTAAGTTTCTCGTTTAATTTAATTAATTGTATACTTATGTAAGTGTGTGTGTGTGTGTTTGGGGGGTGTGTGTGTGTGTGTGTGTTGTTTGCAACTTTATAAACTTTGCTTTAGATTTAATTTACTTAATGGTTAGCAAAAATAATTTACTTATGAGTTACAAAACAAATTTAGATTTAGATTTAGATTTATGTATCGACTGCTAACTGCTGCCACGCCCCGAAGGGCGATATGTATGTACATTTATGTATTTTTTGCTTTCTTTCAACGTCCTTCGCGTAGTAAGTCTTACTAACTTACGAGCTAAGTTGGTAATTATATATAGGGGGATGTGGGGGGATGGTCTAGTAGTGGGCGCTCAATTACAGAATTTAACTAATACGCGCGCGAGTTTTAGAAACTTTTCCCCAGTCTAAGTCTTAGATCTATACATACAAGACTTGTGGTTGTGGAAATCTGTTTAACGGCTCTCTAAACTAAATAATAATTAAATCAAATTCGAAATTCGTTCTTTCAATTAGGGTTTTGCAATTAGAGTTAGCTCAAGTCTTATACATTTCTTTATAGGGCAAATAGGTAAACGAAAACGAAAACGCAAACGCAAAAGACAAAAAACGAAAAAGAAAAAATAATGACAATGATTTATAATAATGATAATAATTAGCGTACAACGTTTAGAATTAGAATTAACTAGAAAGCTCCTTCTTCTCCTTACATCCTTGCTTACTTTCTTGTTTTATAGGCTTTTTTGTTGCCGTGCGCATAGATATAGCTATAGCCAATGTACAGCGTATACATCTAGGTATATAAATAGTTGGATTTACAATAGTTACAGTTGTTTACAAAAATTTACATTCGTTTTGCACCATAATATTATATATGTATATATAAACACACAGGAGGAAACACACACATTTTTCCTAGTAATTCACAAAATTAAATACGGGTTTGCTTCCTTGCTTTTGTTTAATGACAATTAGTTTAGATTTTTTTATTAGTTCCATCCATCCATCCATCCTAGTAATTCGGTAATTGTTATTTGAAATTGTGACTAACTACGCACTAAATACGAATATATTTTTATTTATTTATGTATGCTGCATATATAAATATTTAATTTAGATTTTAAATTGGATTTACTTAGCATAGGATTAGTGTATGTAGTGTATGTAGTAAGCACAATTTATATAAACGATAAACAGAAAATTGGGTTCTAATTAGCACTAGATACGCATTCTATAGCTCCTCCTTCTCCTTTATCACCTATTCCTACTCCTACTCCTACTCCTACGCTTACGCCTAACTCCTACTCCTACTCCTACGCCTTCGCATTTTGCACTAAATTTCAACTAAATTAGGATTTAATTTCACTTTTGCTACAACTAGAGTTACATTCACTTCGACGCCGTCTTCTTGCTCGGCGACGTCCCTGTTCTGCTTCTGCTGCTGCTGCTATCCGGCGAACTGCGCCGCGCTGTCGGCGAACTGCTCGAGGAGGCGGCTGCGGCGGCGGCGGCGGAGGAGGAGGAATTCGAGTTGGCGACAGCCAGGCTATTGCTGCTGCCGCTCGAGCAGGATGCTGCTGAGTTGGAGGTTGTGGAGGAGGTTGTGGCATCGCCGTAGGTCAGCTTGCGCATATTCTCAATGGCCTCTGACCAGTGAATGGCGTAGCCCTCGGGATCGTCCAGGTAGTAGGTGCGATTTGGCTGCAAAGAACAAAAGAAAATCAGAGATTAGTTTTGGTTTTTTGACACTCGACAAGTTTCAGATTTTATTTTTCTATTTGCGTGTGCAGTTTTCAATGCCGCCGCATTTCATTTCATTTGCTTTCATAGCCAACACGTGCCGGGGCCATAAAGTGTTTGACGACGCTTGCTCGAATGGCTTTTAAGTGGGCGTGTGGGACTGGACTGGACTGGAGACGGAGACGGAGCACTAGCTAGGTGACGTCAGCGGTTCATTAAACCTTCTCTGTCATCCTACCCCCATTTCTATTTAAAGTTGGTACACTTACCGTGTGAACAAAGAAGATCTTAAAGTTCTTGTACTCGGCACGCAGCTCGGGACTCCAGGGTATCTCGCCCTTCTTGATCATCTGCACGGGATCAATGTAGATGAGACGGGGTCCGGTGGTCAGCAGGAGCATACGCTTGCGGGCAAACAGGCCCTTTCGCTTGTTCACAAAGCCCTTCTTGAGAATAACCTCGCCGTCGGCAAACACATGCCACTTGTCAGTCTTTTGCTGCTCCAGTCGCTGCAGCTTCTCGGCATCGCTCAGGTCGAAGGAGTCTGCACAGAAAGGGATTAATTAGTAAAATAATCTCATGAGGAGAAGGAGAGTGTGACACTTACTCTTCGCTGTCGATCGCTTGGCGGGCATAGCCACGCTGCTGCCCACGCCCAGTTCGGCGCTGAGCAGCCGCGAGATCTGACGCTCGTCCAGGCCCGGCTCCAAGTCACCGGGCACACTGTAGCTGGAGCGAAAGTCCTCGTCCTGGCTAACGCCCGGCAGGTAGGGATAGATGGGTGGCGGGGTCTGTTGGCGCACCGTCTGCCAATCAATGCCGGCGAAGAAGGGATGGGCGCGGATGCTCTCGTAGTAGCCGAACTCGTCCTGGGCTCCCAAGCGGTCGCGCGGATCGATCTGCAGCAGCTTACGCACCAGATCCTCGGCATCCTTGTCAAAGCCCTGCGGGAAGTCCACGGCACAATCGAGAATCTCCTTGAAGATGACATAGTCGTTGCTGCCGCGGAATGGCGGCAAGCCGGAGATCATCTGGTAGATAATGCAGCCCAGCGCCCAAAGGTCAGCCGCCGGTGTGATGGGTCCATTCTGGAGCACCTCCGGTGAAACGTACTGGGCGGTGCCGACAAAGCTGCCCTTGCGACGCCGATTGTAACGCCTCTGGCGATGCCGCGGCGAGTCCATCTCGTCCTGCTGAACACCATCCTCGACATCGACATCGCCGTCGTCTAGCTCCTCCGAGTCGCGATCATAGTACTCTTCATCCTCATTGTCCAGCCGATCGCTGTCCTCGTCATCCTCGTCCGAGTGGCTGGGCCGCTGCTCCGAACAGTGTTCGGCGGCCAGCAGGCGTTCGTCGGGAGTCATCACCTTGGCGGAGCCAAAGTCTGCGATCAGGGTGTGCATGTCCTCGTCCAGCAGGATATTCTCCGGCTTGAGGTCGCGATGCACCACGTTGCGGCGATGCATCTGCTCGCAGGCTAGAAGTAGCTCGGCGGCATAGTGACGGGTGCAGGCCACATCGAAGCTGCCGACGCGATTGATGTAGGGGAGGAGGTCACCCTTGCGGGCGTAGGTCATCACAAAGTAGAGGGAGCGCTGGTCCTGGAACGTGCAGGACAAGTTGACGAAGCCCGGCACATTGGTCATCATGTGCATCACCTCGCGCTCCCGCTTAATGTAGTCCTGTTTCCGTTCGCGTAAGATTAGCCGCTTTTCGCATACTTTGACTGCAAGGAGAGGGAAATGGATGGAAAGTTTAATTAGTAAGGGGAAATAAGTAAATTATATAAGCCCGATTTCTCCCAGTGCACAGTGCTCAGTAGAGGTGGAGAAAAATCGATGTTTGCAGACATCGATGTTTTTCGATGTTTTCATAAAAACATCGATGACAAAATTACCTTTAAAAAAAATTAAAGATTTTTTTCCCTTACTTTAGTGATGTAACAAAAACATCGATGTTTCCCCACAAAACATCGATGTTCCTAAACATTTCAAAAACATCGATGCGTCGATGTTTTCATCGATGTTTCTCCACCTCTAGTGCTCAGGCGACTTTCGATAACGATAACGATAAGCCAGACTCAAAAGCCTCAGCAACAGCAGGAAACAGCTGTTCGTTCGTGCAAGTCAATGCCAAAAACCACATTTTACTTGCGGGAACCGCTATTGGCAAGCGGCAACAACAAATACCAATGCAAGCGAGCATTAAATAAATCTAATTAAAAATGCGACATATAAGCACACAAAATGTACGCGTGAGAATAATAAAAACAGCACACACAAACACAGCGCGATAGACAAAGTTTGGGGCGCACAGGCGACAAGTTTGTCAAAGTCCAATTGGACGTGTGCCACCCCAAAAGGGAATTGGACTTTGCTTGCAACCGCTTTGTGGCCTGGAGTGGAGCTCAAGAGCGCTTCTAATGCTCTCTTCTCTTCTCTCCAGCTCGCGACATTTTGTGATTTATTGAAATAAATGCAGCGGCGGCGGCGGCGCCCAAGCGAAAGGGGGGCGCAAGCAGACATAGGATAGTTAGTAGCAAAAATGAAGGAGGAATTCTGCTCAAATTGCTAAATTAACAGCGAGACACAAACGAAAGCGAGCGCGCTTGGGAACTTGTTTCTGAAGCGATCCCCCCTGTCTCTTTGTCTCTCACTGTCCCTTGCGAGAGAGCAAAGTTGAAGAAATTCTAAACTGGTTGTTGAACTGGAACTGGAAGGGAAGACTGCGGGAGTAAGAGAGGAAAGCAAGGAGTGAGACAGAAATATGATGAGCCATGTGAAACGGTTTTTCGGGCTCAAGCTCTGGGAGTCCCTTTCCCTCTTACCCCACCAGTCAGTCAGTCAGTCACTCACTCGCACCGCCAGCCTTCTTTGGGGTTAACGGTGATTAAGAAGCGAGGAGTTATGACCGCTTATCAGTTAGTTTCGCTTTTGTTTCTGCTTTCGTCAAGTGTGTTTACGTTTACAGTGTAATTCGCGCTTGATTTGTTTTCCCCCAAGTTTTTTGTTTTCTGCTTTTTGATTGACAATCGCAGCGGAAAATCACAAAAACAGGGCTAAAAATAATAAGTTAGCCGCAACTATATCTGCTGCCCACATTGTATACTACGGGCGGCGGCGGCGGCGGCGGCGGCAGCAGTCCAATCACAAATCTATAGGCGAAAATAAATTTCAAGATAATTTTGCATTTCTCGCAGTTGTTTTTTATTTTTTTTTCTGTTGTTTGCGGGCTCCTCCGTATCAAGATCAAAACAAAACGCTTTGCCAACACAACTATTTTGGGGGGGAAAAGGGCGGGGAACCGATCCAATCCGATCCCATCCGATTTCGAGGCGATCCGTAAAAAATAAAATCAAGTAAGAAAGTCACATCTCAGTGTTCTCGACTATGAGATACCCGGTCTGGGTCTGGGGAAAAAATATACCAAATCTGCGTACAACCTTTAAGATGGTTGTCACCAAATTTGGCAACTCTAGCTCTTAAAGACTCGGAGATCTAAGAGTTTGTCCGCAACAGACGGACAAACTGAGTTACGGACAAGTTTAAATCACACTAGAGGTGGAGAACTATCGATGGCACGATGGCACTATCGATACTTCATCGATGGCAGCCCTGCACTATCGATAGTTTTGCACAACGCTGTACATCCTAAAAAAAATCATTTTCATTTTCGAAACTAGATTAAATGAATGAAATGAAATGATTATTAATTTGTATAACACGAATAAGAAACAAATGATTACCATACAATAAAGTTTAGTTTAAATTTCATTTTATAGTTTTTTTACATTTAACAGTTAAAACATGACATTATCGATAGCACTATCGACACTATCGATGGTTTGAGAAAAACAATCGCTTGCTATCGATAGTTCTCCACCTCTAAATCACACTTAAGCATTTTTCATTGGCATCCAAGTGATAATACCCTTGCACCCTATTGGGTATCGAGTGTATAAAACAAAAAAAAATAGGAATCTAGTCTAAAAAACATCGGGGGGCGATAAGTCGTCGGTCGAGTGGCAACAAAATAAACACAAAGAGGAAAAACAAAATACAGCAATTAAAAGATTAACAAAAAGCACGGCAAAAGCCAGCAACAACAACAACAAATAATTGAGAAATCAAAAAAGCGAAACAAGAAAAAATAGCGAAAATGTTTTTTATGCGTTTTAAATTTCCCATTCCCAGTCGGCTAGAAAAGCGCAAAAAGTGCGTAAAAATAAAATTGACCTTCAAAAACCGTTGTTGCGCAAAAAAACAAAAAAAAAAACTTTGATCGTATGTGTTTGTGTGTGGGAGTGCGATTATCGCTCTCTGATCTGATTGGAACGAAATGGAATCGAAAGCGCGTTAAACGGAGCATTCGGTCTCTAGGCTACTTTCCTTTTCTCCCTCTTTCCATTTTACTGTTACTCGCTGTGTGTGTTTGCATGCATGTTTGGCCTTTTTCTCCGCTTTAATTGAAAAAGTCACATTATTTATTCACTCGCGCGGCGGCGCTCCACTCTGATATTTTTCGGTTTCTTAATTTAATTTTTTTTTACGCTTTTCGTTAGGTTTAATGGCCCCCTGATAAGCGTAGCCTTGAACTTGGTGCCGCCTCTTTTTGGTTCTGCTTCATTTTTTTTCGCCTTGCAGCATGTGCAACAACAAAAACATCACCGAAAGTAAACACACATAAATAAACAGCTAGGCACAACCAGCTGCAGATGAGAAGGCAGAGAAGAGCAAAAAGAAACGCAAAACTCGCCGTCTCAGCATAAATATTTGCCCAAAAACTTGCTCGGGAGCGCTGCTGGAGGGTTGCCAACTCGGCTTTTTTCCCGCCAAAAATGTAGCGGTTCTTTGTGTGTAGTGTGGCCTGCTCAGCTTTATAAGCTGTACTTGCGGCTTAGAGTGACCAACTTGGCATTTGTTGCACCGTTAAATGTAGCGGTACTCTTCGTCGAGTGTTGCCAGCGTAGCTTTTAAGGGGTTTAGTGTGCCCAGCTCAAAGACTGCTTAATTATTTCGTCATAACAACAGTTAATGTGTAAGCGATGCAAAATTTTCCACTGTCGTGAATTTTTGCCATAACAACGGAAAATAAAGCTTATCAAAGGCTAATCAAAGCAGAGTCACCAGCTTAATGCGCCAAAAAATAAATAAATAAACTGAAACAAGCAATAAGCGAGCGAGAAACAGAGAGACAGGGAGACAGAGAGGACGGAAGAGACGGAGAAAAAACAACGAATGCATCCAGAGTGCAACTTGTTGCTGCAACACGCGCGCTTTGGCACAAAGGAATGCCATCCAACGGGTTTTAGAATGGCAAGGCAGAGAATGAGCGAGAGAACAGACTGCAATGGATTGTTGTTGTTGCCATAAAATAACCAACAAGTCATTTTGACCAAGTCGATAAAGCAGTGCTGCTGCGACAGACAGAGACAGGGCTAGCTAGCTAGCTACCTAGCGAGCAATTCTATAAATAAACCCAAATGAAGAAGCTGCCTGCAACCTCTCATTGAAGTTGCAATTGTAGTTATTTGTTGTTGTTGCTGTTGATGTTTGCTGGAGGAAGCTGGAGGCCAACGACCAAAATGAGGCAAAACAGATATAAACTGTACAAAACTAGCATTCCAAGAGCGGGAGATAGATAGATAGATGCTCTCTCTCATAGAGCGCAGCTTGAAAGCGAGGCTTAGATTTGCGTTATTTTTCTCCGTGCAAGGCCGTTGGTAGGGAGAGGGAGATAGAAAGACTGAATTTCAAGGTCTAAGAGCGCGGTATTTTCTTTTCGCTGATGTGTAGGTTTTGTTTTTGTACCCCTAAGCTCAATTGCTAGCACATAATGATCTTTAGAAAAGGAAGTAGTAGTATTTTCGGTATTTTCTTTTCGCTGATGTGTAGGTTTTGTTTTTGTATCCTTAAGCTCAATTACTAGCACATAATAATCTTTAGAAAAGGAAGTAGTAGTATCTCGGAATCCCCAACAAAACGACTTCGAACTTCTAAAGATGGAAAATCGGATTCCCCTTCTCAAACGAGGAGAAAAGCCATTAATTATCTATAAATAAACGACCACCAGGTGAGATTGCTCCCAATTTGGGGAATCCAGCCCCCGCACGATATAAGGCATACCAAGTAAGTATAATACATCGAAAACCGTCATAAATCCCACATCAAATATGACATTTTATGCCAATTTCCTCTATAGTTTCACTGTTTCTGCTTCTGTTTCTGTTTCAGTTTCAATTTCATTAATTGGCCGCCGTAAACGAGAGCTAAATGACGTAACACGCGGGGACGCTTTGCCAAAAACTCATTTGAATATGCTACCAGAGAAAGAGAAAAAAAAAAGTGGGGACCCCAAAAAAAACTAGAAAGAAGGGAGAGAAATAGGAACCTAAATAGAGACGATACTCTGGAATAGGAGGCAGCTGTGTCAGAAATGTGACCAGGGGGACGACGCGTCCAATGAAAAATCCACCCAGGTAAGCACAGAGACCCCGACGAGCCCCGAAATACGGAGGAGAACGAGAGCCTTCGAGGGGGGCGAGGGCTACCCAGTACAGTGGTGGCCCTTGAAGGAAGACCTCTCAGGGATTAACGGGTTGAATTTAAGTTATTCTTTAGCACTTTTTTAATAGGAGAGTACAAGCTAAATGGGATATTGGAAAACGCTCTCCGACTTCCCTTATATCATGTCATCACTGTAATCCTGAGTCATAATCATTTTCTGTTGCTTTCGGAGTTGGCTTTTTATGGTTGTGTGTGTGTGTGTGTGGTGTGTGCCTCTTTTTATTGTTATTATTGTTGCTCGGCTAGCAAAAGTTTATTGCCCTCTTGGAGCTCTTGGAGCGGCATTATCCTATATAGTATATCCAATGGACTTGGCTTTGGCGACATATTGACTGCACGCAAAGGATTTTGAATACAACTGTTGGGCGCGCACAGAGAGACAGTCTAGTTACCCTGTGTGTGTGTGTGTCTGTGCGTGTGCAATAAAAAAAAACAAAAACAAGTAAGAAAGCTACAGTCGACTGTGCTCGGTACCTAAACGTTTGCGCTTCACACTAAAAGGCAATTTAAAATTGTACATACATACATTACATTGTACATACAAACATTGGCGCCATTATATCGCACGGCCAAGGCTCGAATGCGCCACCTGTCGGCTATAGCTTGCAACAGCAGTGCCTTAGGGCGGTGTGTTAAAATTCTAACCTTATTGCTCATATCTTCCATGTTTATCATCCGATTTTACTGAAATTTTCAAAAAACGTCCGCTCTGTCTTATTCATTTATTGTATCTATTAAATTTAACCCGAAAATAACGACTATAGCTTATTTTACGTTTTTTTATGATTTTTGAGGGCGCAAGTGGGCGTGGCCAAATTTTAAAACAAACTTGATCTGCGTGCAACAGATTCCAATGTTGTCACCAAATTTGGTAACTCTAGCTCTTATAGTCTCTGAGATCTGGACAGAAGTTGACACTAACCCATAATACCCTTGTACCCTATGGGTACCGGGTATAACAAGAGCAAAAACATTGCGAGTCCTCGCACATCTTCTCTTATTGCTGGCGGGCGGCTCCTGCTCTCGTTTCTTCCTGCCCGACTTCCTGGCGCTATTTAATTTCGGCCATAAAGCGTCAGGCGGCCGCCCCAGCACACAACACAGCCCGCCAAATGTCCTTGGCACGTGCAGGAACCACCTAGCCCGGAGCCCACTCCCCCGCAACAGCTGGTGCAGCCATAAAAAAATACAGCAGCAACAAGAAACAAGGAAAGCAAGGTGCAAAAAGCTGGAAATTATGATTCGGCCCGGGGGAAAAGGTGGAAAGGAAAGGATTCCCGCCACAGGATTGGGTTGAATGACCCAATTTCACTGTCCAATATCGTATTACGGGGCTCGGAGTAAAAAATAAGAAAAAATAAATAAAAACAAGAAAAAGGAACCCCCCCTGGAGGAGCGGCTGCCTATTTCAGTTGAATACCCTCTCGGCCTCGGCCTCGGCCTCAGCCAGCTGCGACTGCGCAGCAGCAGCTGCTGTCCAAAAATAAATGTGTAATTAAAAATAACACGATGGCAAAAGAGCGTATAAACGCACAAGACGAGGGCAGGGCACAAAGGTAAATATGCCAAGAAAATACCAGACACCGCCGCCGCGCTCATCAACCCCCATAAGGAAAGAGTCTGCAACTGGATCGAAAAACTGAAGCTGAGAAACTGGCAACCTGGGAACTGAGAACTGAAAAGTGAGAAACGAGTTGGAGAGTTCAGTGGCCGACAGAAAAAAGAAAAAGGGGGGCGGAGTCCCAATGTACTTCGAAAATGTTTAAAAAACCATTAGCACAGAGAAATAAATGGAAATAAACGAATTTTAATTAATACCAAATATACTTAATGAAAATATTCAAAATCCTCGTGAGAATCTTTCTGTATTCTCCAAAGATCTTACTCTTATTCAAAATATCTCCACAAATCACTCTGGTTAACTGTTATTCAAAATATCTCCACAAAGCAGTCTCCACTGTTGTCCCCACTCAACAAGTTGCAACCGAATCGCGCGCTGCGTGGGTGCAAAAGCAACAGCAGCAGCAACAACAATAATAATAACTGTGTATCTGTCTATATCTGGCCATCCCACTCTACCATAAAGCAGCCTCCGTATTATTTTCTGTGTGCGCGAGCAATTCCAGGAAATCAACAGCTGCTGCTGCTGCTGCTGCTCGCCCCATCTCTTTCTTAAGCCACAGACGACTGCGCGCAGGATTATCTGCAGCGACAGAGCACGTGTTGGCTAAGAAAAATCTTTCCATTGCGTGGAATATCCAGGTAAGCACTTCTCATTGTTACTATTGTTGCCAAAGATGATGAAATAGCTTGCGCAGGCAATGGGTGAAAAGCCTAAAACCCCAATTTCGTATTTCGTATGGCGTCAAATAGACGCCGCCGCGCGCTGTCGTCATTGAAAATGGTAGGCAACACAGCAATAACAGCAATAGCAACAATAATAAAAACAAAAACATAGCCAAAGTGCGTGAGCAGTGGAAGGGAGACGGGGGGGCGCAAAAAGAAAATGAAAACTGCTGCGTTCATCGTGAGTTTGCTTGCGAGTGTGAGTGAGCACGCCAGTGGGAGGTGGAGGTGCGTGTGCGTGTGGGAGTGGTAGTGGGGGTGCGTGGCTGTCAGACAATTGTTGCTTGCTGCAAAACTCATTCGTTTCGGCGCGTTGACCTTCAAACTAACTAACATAACATCTCAATTGCAAAAAATATAACAGTTTGCCCGTATTTAGTGCAGCAGCAGCAACAGCAACAGCAACAACATCGATTCAAAGTCAAAAGTGCAAACTAATTTCGTGTATATTCAAATTGTTTATCAATTTTCGCAGAGGAAAAGAGACGGGGCGAGAGGCTCTCGTAGGGGAAAACTTTTTACGACCTGAGTGCTCGCGTGTGTGTGTTTGTGCGTTGTTTGTGCTTCTCTATTTTTATACAACAACTTGACTTTGTTATTATTGCGATTCGTTTTAAATGCAATTAAAGTGGGCAATAACATCATCGTTCTTAACAGCGCTCTGTTAAATGCGAGGCTCTGTTGCTGCGCTGCCGCTGCCACTGCTCTGCTCTTCAAGTGAGCTTAGGCTGTGCAAGCAGCAAGTGCATTCTGATAGCCACGCGCCGTTATTTCTCCCTCCCCACTGCCACTCTGTTTTGCTTTGCTTTGCTTTGGCTTTGCTGTGCGTGTTTTTGCTGGCGTTTGCATTTATGCGACACGTGCCGTTATGGTTTCGCTCTATCTTGCTTGCTCTTGCCTTCCCTCTTCCCACTCGCATATTGATTTGCCCTGCTGTTATATTTTTTGTTGTTGCTGCCTTTCTGCTGCTGTGGCAAAATCATTGCCATACTTCCACCCCCCGCCCCCGCCCCCGCGGCGACAGCAGCAGCAGGCAGTGAAAATCTTTAAGCAAATTGGCTTAGCACAAATAAACAACAAGGTAGAAAAATAAGTCGGCGTCGTCGCCGTATTTAACCTCTAGAAACAATGAAACTAGAAATCTAGTTGGTAAAAACAACAGCTAACAGCTGCTTTTTGGCTCACTATTTGCCGTTAATTGAAATTGCAATACAAAACAGCTGATCTCAGGTGCGAGCGAGATAGCCAGCAGGCGCACAGGCAGGAACTAACGTCAACCAGTCGACTTTAATCGATAAACAACAGGCAAAACACAAAAGCCAAATAAAACAAAAGCATAATAGGAATACAGAAATAAATACTAAAAAAAACAAAAAAAAAAAAACGCTACGTTGTTATCAAACTTGATACTGATAACAAAACTAACAGCTAGCTCGCCATTATCCGGCATTTTGCGTTGGCGTCTCCTCTCTTTTTCTGGCAGACTGATGAAATTTTACCAATAACAACAACGAGAACATAAGGGTCACGTGAGCGTCCCCTGATTTGTTGTTGCCAACAGCAGAGGGTATGCGACACACTTGTCGCCTGCCAGCTGGCTTACACAGTGCTGATAAGGCGCTCTCTGGCTGGTCGTGCACCCCACAAGAGAGTACAAAGCGATGTTAGATTTGTTTTTCTCTTTTTATACCCTTGCGAGGGTATTATAATTTTGACCAGATGTTTGCAACGCAGTGAAGGAGGCATCTCCGACCCCATAAAGTATATATATTCTTGATCAGCATCGCCAGCCGAGTCGATCTAGCCATGTCCGTCTGTCCGTCTGTCCGTTTGTCCGTCTGTCGGTTTCTATGCGACCTAGTCTCTCAGTTTTTGAGCTATCGAGCTGAAATTTGCAGCATAGTCTTATTTCTTTAGCAAGCAGTATATATGTATGTCGGAACGACCGAAATCGGACTACTATATCCTATAGTTGCCATAGGAATGATGGCGAAATTAATGTAAACAAAATTTTAACTTCTCTGTTTTTCAACGTATTTCTATGAATTTTGAGATATAGCAGTTTTTTATGGTTCTAGAATTACGGTTTTAATTTCATTAAGATCGGATCACTAGATTATATAGCTGCCATAGAAGCGATCGGTCGACTTATATGAAAATGTAAAATTCTACATGTAAAATTTAAAATTTACAATTTTTTTTTAACATTTTAATAATGTTCGATTTTCAATGATCCAATTGCAGACTGCAAGGGTAGCTTTCTTTCACGATTTTTCTTCCTTTTCTTAACTAGTTTTCTAGTTCCCAAGTATTTCTAATCGCTTAATCTTGCCCATTAATTGCCCTTTGATCACCTTTTCGACTGGCTGTAGCCTAGCCCACTGCTGGCCTATGCCAACAATCACAGCGGCGGCACAGCACAGCACCCCCTTGTGTGCTTTCTGGGCACTTGGCGATAGAGAATCTGTTTTTGCGAGCGAGGAGGAGATGCAAGTGTGTTAATTTCGTACATAATCGCACATAGACGAGCAGGTGACAGGCAGCAGCTACTAGTACGCCCGGCGACAATAGCTAGACAACACAAGCAAACACACACACAGCCGACAAGCGGCGTCTACGTGGCGACCGCATTCTCGCGCTGGCGCCGACCAGAGGCCATACGAATGCCGTGCAAATGCTGTGGGCGGCAGCGGCGGCGGCGGAACACTGAGCGAAAGTGAATGCCCACCCATTACCTAGGGTATCTAGGGGTAACTGGTTACCAGTACTGAGTACTTACTTGCATACTCGCGGCGCGAGTGGATGTCCACTGCCAGGTAAACCATGCTAAAGCTGCCCTCGCCGATGTAACGGCCAAAGATGAAGTCGTTTGGTGACCTTCTGGGCGCAGGATTCTGTGGCTGTTGTTGTTGCTGTTGCTGCTGCTGCTGTTGTTGCTGCTGCTGTTGCTGTTGTTGCTGCTGCTGTTGTTGTTGCTGCTGCTGCTGTTGCTGTTGCTGCTGATTAAGCTGCTCCACCTGCTGCTTAAAGGCCTTCTGCATGGTCAGTAGATCCTTCATGCCATACTGGTACTGCTGCAGACAGCACAACTTGCTGCACTGCGGCGTCGTGGACACCGACGAACTGTTGCTGGCAACCGCTGCCGCCAGTGGCGAAGTGTGGCCTGCGAAGAGAGAAGAGAAAGAGAGCAAGGGCGTCAGTAGTGTGTCGGGGAGTCGGAATCGGAATCGGTATCGGAATCACAGCAGCAGCGGCAACATGTTGCCAAGTGTGCCCAAGTCTCTATTGTCTCTATTCATGCCAATTTCAATGGAGGGGCTTCCTTTGCCGGATAGTGGTGCTTCGTGCTTTGACCGAATGTCCAACAGGTGCAAGATCAACGTTTGATAACTACTCCAAGTTAATTAATGTTATTTATTTCGATAAATTCCTAACGCTACAGTAGTTCTACTATTATCTTAGCGCACTAGTCACAGCTGATTTCAAACAATTTTAATTACCTATTTACTAAAATTTATGTCATTACTTAATATTAACATTATTTAATTGTAATTAATATTACATTTTACTATTTGTCTTACTGTGTGTTTGCAAAGTGTTCCCTAATTTTAGTGGTAAATCTATGTGCATTGTTTATTGATTTGATTTAATGCGGAAGTTGATGCCAAAGCCGAATAGTGTTAGTATCCAGAGTAGTTTTGATAGGAATTATATTTTTGGTGCGTTGCGAAGTAAATAGATTTATTATGTCATATAGATAGTCAGGTTGTTTCGTATAAACTATTTTGTGGAGGAGTGTCAATGCTTTAAGTTTCATCCAATTCGTCATACTAATTAATTTAATTTAATTATGTGAAAGGACTCTGTGAAATGAGTTATTCAAAGGGAAATCCTTTATAAAAACGCTATTTTTTAGGATGCTGGCAACATCCTAAAACTTTTTTAACATCCTCTGCAGTATTAACTGTAGTTACTCACCATTTGTCAGATACTTGTTGCTGCTGCCGTAGCGACTGTTATTGTTGTTCTCGGCGGGCGCCGATACCGCTCCACAGCCGCAGGTGTGATGTCGCTGCTGCTGCTGGTCATGCAGACGTGCTGCCGCCGCAGCCGTGGACGCCATTACGAAATCCTTTAGATCCCGGAAGTTGGACTCGTTCAAGGACACTGGCGCTGAGGCTTTCTCCTTGGCCATAGCCGGCATTGTTGCCGCTGTCGCCGCTGTTGCTGTTGAGGCAGCAATGTTGAACTGTTGTTGTTGCTGCTGCTGCTGCTGCAGCTCAATGCTGTTGCTGGTGCTGTAGCCGCTGCTGCTGCTGCTGCTGCTGTCAGTGCAGTCTGTGCTTGTGGCGCTGCTGCTCGAGGCTGCTGCAACCGATACTGAGACAACGGCGGCCGCTGCAATGCTGCTGGCGCCGCTGGGCGATTGAAGGAGCTGCTGTTGCTGCTGCTGCTGCTGCTGCTGCTGCTGCTGCTGCTGGGTACCGTTAATCTGGAAAAGATATAAATAAAGAAAGATATTGATTAGTGAAAGAATGCAGACGGGAGACAGTTCATTGATTATTCGCACAATAAATTTGAAAACGATGTCCCACCAATTTGTTGATTATAATTGTGAATATTTTCGGTTAGTAATTCCAGTTTATGAGGATTATGGGCCGCACATGCTACGACTTTCTGTATAATTTATTTATTTCAGAGAGAGCTGAGAAGAAAACAATGACAAAGTAAGATATACCAATTAAGAAGCACAAGCTAATTTATATTTTCAACTGACAAATTAGGCAAAGCTTATCGATGAGCTGATTCCCTAGAAGATCCTCCAATTAATTTAATTAATTTCCCATATTTTGATCTGATTTAAATACATCCTAATGACTATATATTATTGCTCAGGGCCTGGCCTGGACTTATATCGAGAAAGAAGAATTGAACACGCAATAAATTAAATTCTGCTGCGCAGCCGCAAAAGCCTACAAAAAAAAATACAGAAAAAAATACAGACAAAAAACCAAAGCTGGTAAAGAAGGCCTCACAAAGCGGAACTCAAGAACAGGTCCACAAAAGGCACAAAAGTCTGCCCAGTGTCCAAGTCCGAGCCGCTCCACGCCGCGCCGCCATTGACGTCAAGTTCATTGCCGTGTTGTTGTTTTTCAGCATTACCTTTGGTGTGTGAGTGTGTGATTTTGGCGGGTTCAAGGACTTGAAGCATAAAAATATAATAAAGTTCATTGCCACCTGTTTACATTTCTATTAGAAGTTTATGCTGTTTTTGGACTTTGCCTTTGTTTTCGTTCGCGCGTTCGTGCTGCTCTTTGTTGACCAGTTTTTCATTAAGCTAAACCAATTTCTGTGGCGTGATTTCTCAAGGAATTGAAGCCCTTAGCCTAAGCTATTAAAATAGTTTGCAAAAACCATCTGATAAACGAAATATGCTTCATCGTTCAGAGATTATTAATTATGCAACAACACAACCAACGGACTGGCTGCACCATAAAACTAACCAAACAAACGAACAAAAATTTGAATAAAAATCAAAAAGCCATAAAAACAAGGTGAGCAAATGCGTCAATGAAAGTTTCAGCTGCTGGCTGGCGGGTGAAGCTAAATTTAGAGCAACAAAGAGCCAAAGATTAAGATACGAAATGGAACCAGACTTGAGATATCTATGGATGATAGCTCTAGTCTATAGGGAGGGACCTGACCTGGGAACAGAAAGCAAAGCAAGGCAAAGCAAAAGCAGACAGCAGTTCGATCCACTTTAATGGATCGATGATCGGTCTCTGAGTGTGTGTGTGTAGGGGAAGGTCCCAAGGGCCTGGCCTGGCCCTAAAACAGGTGTATTATCTGGGCACTCGTCAATGGAAATAGTCGTTGATTGTTGGGTCCGCCGATGTGCGTCACACACATAGGAATGCGGTTGGTTTACTTTTCAGACCGAGACCCCAATGGAAATCAGAGAAATATCGGGGCGCCGCGCCGACAGATTCAGAGATTCGGATTGGGGTTCGAAGAGAGCGGAGAGAAGTCAGTCCCTCTCTATGTTAAGACATGACCTCAGAGCTATCCGCCGTGATACACCCACGAGTCCAATCTAAACAAAATAAACATCAAATTCTCCAATATTTGAACTCTGCCGCTTTAACGCACCACAGAGAATAAAAAACAAAAAAAAACCAAGCAAAGTTGCCAACCTACTTTTTTGAAATTTTTGCCTCTTTTTCTTTTTTTTTGAGTTTTGTTTTTGTTTTTGGCGACTGCGAGGCTAATTAAGCCGACGATCTGCGTCAGCGTCTGAAACTGGTCAACCCATTGGTGAATGGCAAGAAGCAAGCAGCACACAGAAGCAGAAGCAGAGAATAAAACAGGAAATACCCAAAATTCCGAAATTGTATTGTGTTGTTTCCATTACATTGGTTGGGTTTTGGGCTTAAACCAGATCTCGACGTCAGAGAGACAGACCATCACCGGCAGCAGACCACCTCATTTGCATCAAGACGAATATTATAATAATAGCGAGGAGGCGATATCAAGAGGATCCATAAAAATGTCGTGGAAAAATTTGTCGGGGGAGAATATCATCGAGAAAGTTTCCCCCTTAGCTAAAAAAAAAAAAGAGTGGTGGGCGTGGAAAAACCAGATGACACCAGGTCCGAGAGTCCGATCTGATGATACAAATCCTATATAAGCATCATATGTGGGGGATGGGATATATGTTACCGATCTATAAACATAGCGAACCGCCTAATGTCTCCTCCTTGTGTCTGTGTCGGTGTCGTCGGTTCGTCGTCGTCTGCGGCGTCTAGACAAAAATGACATTTAAATTAATCTATTTTATTGCCAGGCCAACGCCGTTGGACGTTCTGTTCTGCTGCCAGCCAGCCAAGCTAGCAGCACCACCGATCCTCGCTCTGTCCCCTCAGAACACACCGAACGAACACCTCCTCTCTGTGTTCAATTTATATTTATAAATAAGATTTTCGTCTACAGAATGCAGCCAATTGAAAGCAAAAATGCACCCCAACGAGGCGGCGGGGCATTTGATTAGAAATAGCTAGAGGCGGCGTCTCTATATCTATCTGAATACCCCAAGGTGTGTGTTATGGCGGTGGCCAACAAACGCTTATTGCGAAAGGAAAAACCAAAAGCGTACACGCTAAATATACACAAAATGTTTTTATAATTTTGGCACAACATTAAAATTGAAAATCGCTAAGCGAGGCCACACACAGCAGATCCATAAAATCGAAAAGGTAAAACTATCATTAGCATTTTTCGGTTTGTTTGTTGAATGGCAAACGAGCCCCTCAAAAAGGCGCCCAGCAGAAAAAAAAAAACTGATGAGCTATTTAATAATTTAAATTGAATTATCTTTATCTTCTTTAACACTAAGATAACTTCTTTAGGGAAGATAGTACACCCAAATAAAACAAAAACAAGAGTTTAACCTTTCTACGCGTTGTCTTAAAAATATACTCAAGCAGTATAACGAGTTTAGTATACATTTTATACTTCAAAATATCAAATGTATACTCCAAAGTTTAGTTTTTATACTCTATAGTTTCAATTGTGTATTTTTGAGTCTTATTTTTATACGAACTGTCGCGTTAGTGAATTTTATGAAATATTGGTGCAGATGAGTATAAAATGTATACTTTCGTAGTATTAAATTGATAAGCATCGTATTAAGGAATTTTTCATACTCAAGAGTATAGAATTCATGTAACAATCGTATAGGTGATTATGATTTTCTTTGGGTGTATATTATCTAGCTTAAGTTCTTGAGGTAATTAATAATGAAATGCATTTATTCAGGGTTAGATCCCCCGTGCCCATGTGTATGTTTTGTTTTTCTGATACTTAGCGCTTGGTATTTGACCCCGGTGATGTGTAGATTTTGTTTTTGCACTACTGCGATCGCGGTATTTCTCCCGAAAAACTTCAAACTCTTTCTAAATTAATAAGAGATACCAACAAACGATGATAGTGCAAATCTAAGATATAAAATATCATACGACTTATTTTTTTTTATACGCATAAAAGTAATAAAAATTCGCGGAAATTTTTCAGCCTTTGTTATTCCTCTTCCCCCCTTTTTTTCCCTGCTCCATGTTCTTGGCCTCGTATATTTGATTTTTATGGGACAGCGCGGATCAGGCGATAATAGATAGATTTTTTTTATTTTTTGGGAAGCCCAAGCGACGACATGTTTTGCATAATTCAGAGCGTTTTCCTGGCCTGGTAAAAACCCACAACAATTCTCCCCAGACACAATACCTGCTGCATTGGAATCATCGTCGGCACTCCGTCCATATTTTTAGACCAAAATTGTAAAAGGTGTGCAGGAATTTTGGAACAGAAAATTTTGAACTTTGTGGGGGCGACGGGCGGATTTCCTCGATATTTTTTTTTCAGCGCCGCCTTTTTGTCATCGAAAGCGAGGCCTGCTGCTTTCCGCTTTTCTTGCGAGGCAAATTATAGTGAAATGCGCTTATGAATGAAAATGCACACGGAGGGAGGGAGAGAGATAGAGAGAGAGCGACCAAAACAAGAATGCAAATGCAATTCGCCGCTCTCTCTCTCTCTCCACCCACTCTGAGCTGTGGCTCTCTCCCACTCACACTTACGTTGTTTCTGCGCCTTGGCACAACTATTACAAAACTCGGCTCTCCTCTCTCTCAAAACTCTACTCTCCTGGCTGCGTAGAATGCGAGCGAGAGAGCAAGATGGCCGCTCTCTGTTTGTGTATGTTGTAATTGCGATTCGGGTACAAATTCCAATGGGCACACGCACACGCAGGAAGAAGAAGAGGAAGCACCAGCAGCATACACACACCGACAAGAATATGTCTCCAATAAAGCGCGCGTATTTTTTTTTTCGGCTCTGCGCGTGTCACTGTGTATGTGTGTGTGTGTGTGTGGGGCTTTTAATTTTATTTATTTGCTCGCTTTGATTTTTCACACTCTCGTTTTTTGTTTTATTTCTTTTTTGCACAAATAAATTTCAAGTAATAATCTCACGTAGTATATGTTTGTTGAAACAAAACACACAAAATTCGCCAGGAAGCAACAACAACAACAATAACAACGATAACAATAATTCCGACGCAGTAGGAAAATTTTATAAGAACGAGACGAGACGAGACGAGGCTCTGTTGGTATGTGTGTGAGTGTCTGTGCTTTGATAGGAACTCTTCTTTTTTTTTTTTGCAAACGGTACTTCTTCTTCTTGGCTGTCACTTTTTCTTGTACTTGTATGTTTTGTATATTTCGTAATTTTAATTATTTTAACATTAATTTGACTAATGAAAACAATCGGTTGAAGTGAACACAACACGGAGGAGGAGGAGGAGAACAACGACGAACGAACACACACGTTACAAGTATTTTGATTTGATTTTTTTTATGTAATTTGTTTGGCCTTTTGCGGAGTATTATTTAATCGCACGAACTTGGGGCGTGTATATGTGTATATGTATATGTATATCAATGCCAGCGCCGCGTGCCTGTGTGTGTGCGTGAATCGAGCGCCGCCGCGTGCACGAAAACGTCCGGTTTGAAAGCAAGCACACAGAATATGTGTGTAGGCCTTTTTTCCAACACCGCGGATGATATTTTTCCGCGACACAACCAACCGCCTTCGTTGAAATTTTGGGATTTATCATCGGCCGACTTGGGTTCGGACTGTCGTTACTTGTATTTATAGGCAAAGCTCTCTTTTCCTCTTCGGCTGTTCGTTTCGCTCTCAAAATGCGGCGTCGGCTTTTCGCTCTCTCTCTCTCTCTCTTTCGCTGTTAATGCTCGCCTAATGTTAATAGTAGGTTCTGAACAATTTTCTGTAAACCATATATGCAGACACAAATTAAAGTGAATAAGTTACGGGGCTGAAATCATAATGACATGAACTCATAATGACATATGAGAAGAAGTATTACAAAATCAATCACGTATAAACGTTTTTTTCACCTTCTTTTTAGTTAACAGCTTAGTTTCCTCAGATTAACAGTGACGGGCCGTAACAGCGGTGACAAATGATGCCAGCAGCCGCAGAGAGAGAGAGAGAGCAGCAGGCGGCAGCCAGCCGAATGGAGCCGAGCGCCACACGAAGAGAGCGGCCACCGAGGGTGAGTCTGGTTGAGAGCGCCAAGTTAAATGGGGCCAAAGCAGCGCAGTCGCTTCGCCGTTGGCGTCGCAATTTTTTACAAGGCGAACAAGTTGCGCGCCACTTTTCAGTTGCCAGAGAGAGAGAGAGAGAGAGAGTAATTGTTGCACTGTAATTGTTTGCCAGCGACTTTTTATAAATAAACAATGTCCAAGGCAAAACTAGTTCCAATCCACAAAATGAACACAAGATCCCAGCGAAGAGCAAAGAGCGCAGCAGCTTTGCGCGCTCTTTTGCCTGAAAAGAGCGAGAGAGCGACCGCATTCCTAACTGTAAACAAGCAAGAAGCAGAGCAAAAGCAAGGAAAGGAGAGAGAGAGAGGAAGGGGCCCAAGAATGCGGCGCTGCTGGAAAATCTCGTTTTTCCCGCTGGAAAATGTGGACAAAAAAGAATTTCAGGAATTTTCGCGCCCCTAAGAGCGACAGAGAGCGAGCGAGCGAGCGTCGTGTAAAAATAAACAACAAGCGGGCGGAGGGAAAAGGAATACACACAACAAAACGAGGAAGTGGAAGAAACGGCAGCAAAACAGAGCGGACAAAACAAAATGCGTGAAAAGCGAACACAAACGAATTGGAACAAGAGGGGCGAAACACAGAGAGAGAGAGAAACGGCGACGGCGACTTCAAATGTAAATAAATATTATAAAATACATGAGTGTGTGTAACAACAGTAATAATAATAACAACAAAACTGAGCAACAGACGACATGCAAGTGAAAGGCGTCTGCGTTTTTTCCTTCTCCTCCTTCGTCTTCTCCGCTTCTTCTTGTGTGTTTTGTTTGCAAAAAGTGGTCAAGAGGTAGATGGGAAGAAGACAACGGACAGAGGAAGGAAGGAAGGAAGAAAACAAGAGGCAGGAGCGAAGAGGGGAGGATAACAACTTCACATTTCGCTGATTACGTTTTGCGCGCTACGCCGAAGAGAAAATTAAATAAATAAATGATTTATTATTGCCCGAGCTCCTCTGCTAATAATAAAAAACAGGAAAAAAAAAAACTACAGAAAACGAGAAGAAATAACAAAGAAAACATTAAAGCTGAGTTTTCCCTACTTTATTATTATTTTTAGTGTTGTTTTCTTTTTTCTCGAGGCAACGAACTCCAGTTGTTAAATAAATATAAATAAATTCGGTTTACTGCGCTTACAAGTGATAATATTTTACATTTCAGTTTATTTTTACGGTCAGCTTTTTAATTAAAATATATATTTATAATCTTTCTCCTTTTTCAATTGATTTTAAAGCGAGTATTTTTTTATTTACTGATCACTTTACGACTTTGATCTTTGGTTTTTGCTGTAGGAATTTTTTATGAACATATAAACTGGCAATGGAAAGTTTTTTATATACTGAACTGTATAAAAATAGAAGCCTTAAGCGTATTTTATTAATATAAGACTGTTTTATAGCGAAAACTATATTTATTGTATTTATTTTGTATTTATATATTGTATTGTATTGTATTGTATTGTATTTGTATTTATTTTTCAAAACTTTTCAGTATAAAAACAAACTAAATTGCATTCCTAAAAATTTAAAGAAAACATTATCCCAAAATTATTAGAGTACGTTTTATAACGTAAGCAGAAGTACGCTACACCTTTAAATTATTATATTTATAGAATATGGAATAGAATGGAAATAAACTTGAATAAACTTGAAAATGGGAATAATTTTTAGGAACAGCTAGAATTCTGATTTCGAACTTCATATTTTGCTTATTTTTAGTTGTAATCGCAAAATTATGATTATTATTCAAAACAAAAAATATGAATAATTATTTGCTATCAATTTATTGTACTTTTTTTAATTTCTCCTATTTTTTTTTTTTTTTTTTTTTTTTTTTTGTAAAATTGTTCAGTTATTCTTAGCTTTAAATTTATTCAAAACACAACATATTAATAATTATTTGCTATCAGTTTCTTTTACTTTTTTTAATTTCTCCTATACAATTTCTATTATTTGTATTTTTTTTTAGCATTATTTTGAAACCAATTTATTTATTTTTTGTAAAGTTATTCAGTTATTCTTAGCTCTAACTTTAGAATTAGTCAGTTTTCAGGTTATTGCTTTAATTTCCAAGCAATAGTTTGCTGTCAATTGTTGCCTTGTAATATTTTAGTTTTCAGCTTTTAGTTGCTTGTATTTTTTTGGCTTAATAATATTTACCTTGATGGACTTCAGTCTGCGCACAACAAAGTTGTTGAATTTATTGGACCAGCTTTTGCATTTCATGGGTAGGCCGGAAAAGTCTCCTCCCGAAGAAGAAGGAGACGGCTTTGGAGGAGATGGCGAAAGACAACGGTAAAAACACGGATTGCTTCACTCTTCACTCATAATTTCGCATCAGTAATTATCTCTTTTGCTTTGCAACTGTTTTTCAGTTCACTTGTGGTTTCACTTCAGCGACAATTGTTTTATGTTTTTATGTATTTTGTTTTTGCCTTTTAATTGTAATTGTAATTGCAGTGCGTACGCACACGCACACACACGCGAGCGCAGAACGTAAACACGGTTAGAAAAAATAAAAACAAACACGAAACGAAGACTGCTGCTGCTGCTGCTGCTCGCTTTTCCTTTTGGCGCGCGCTGAAAGCCAGACGAAGGAAAACCCTGTTAGTGTTGTGTGTTTTTGGTTTGCCTCGACTGGTTGCGACTTGTCGATTTCTGTTTCTGTCGTCCGTTCTTGCAACCGAACCGAGCGAAGTTTGAAATTCAACTGACTTCGTTTGTTTGAATTTCAGCGTTCGACACTGAAAATGGCCCGAGTGGCCGTTGGAACAGCGGAGCGGCGGAACGGCGCGGAATGGAACTGGGAACGACTGGGACTGGGCGCTCAGGGTGGGCCATTCGCGCCAAAAATTCAAGCTGTTCACTTCGCTGGCAGGAAAAACATGAAGTGGATGGGGATAATTTTATTTTATGTTCTTTTTATGAGTTTTTGTAAATATTTAAGGTAAGTAAAGGTTAATAAAAATGTATTTTTAACTAGTTATTGCAGAAAAATGATAATAGCCCTCTTTTAAAGATAATTTGCTTACAATAATAATATTTCTTTATTTTTGCTTGAAAACATTAATTGTAAGCACTTTGCGCTTAAATTTTAATGATTTTCTCGCTGGAAAACAGTTACAAATGCAAAATGCAAAACTCGAAAATGCAAAACTGCAGAAAATGCAAAAATTCGCACTTCGAATTTGCGATTTGCAAGTCATGGTTCCCGTTATTGCCGCGAATTGGCAAACGATTTGCGTTTTCTCCTACACCTCCTTCTCCTCTGCCGCCCATCAATTATTTATGAGCAACTTGTGACGCACTTGTTTTCCATTTCTTCTACTTTATAATTTCTTCGACCTGCAGTGCTTTTTCCTTTTCTTTTTTGCTCTTTTGAAGATCTTTCTGCGTGAACAATAACAACAAAACAGAGTTCTTCGCGAAGTTTCGTATTTGAAACATCTAACGGTTTGTTTGTGTCTCCTCTGCCCCGCTATCTGCCTCTCTTTCTTACCCTCCCCCCAATTATGTGCATTTGCTGGAATTTGAACTATTTGGAACTGCCACCGCCGCCCCCTGCGCTCTCTCTTTCTCTACCCAAACGATCGTTCGTTGATCCGCGCTCTTAAGTTCAACCCCGCGGAATGCCTTCCACAATTGCAGTCCACAATTCATTGCGATCGCTTAGTTCCACGGCTTCCCAAACGTTCCCTGTTTTGGTTTCACTACGTTCGCGCGCCTTTTTCGCTTGCATGTGTGTGTGAGTGCGAGTGAGTGAGTGGAAATTCACTTGTCTGTCGCCGCCGTCGTCGTCTGCTGCTCTCGTTCTCGTTTTTACGTTTTTACTACGAAACCCAAGCCGCGCGCCTATGCTCGGCGGCTGCGAGAGCGAGACGCAGCGAAAACAAAACAAAATTGAGGGGTGGGGTAGCGTAGAGGAGGAGGACGGTGAGGACTGCAGTCGCTGCTGCTGCTGCTGCGCTGCCTGCTCCTCTGCCAGCGTCGACTGCGCTGCTGACGCTGTTTCGTCATCGAGTTTTTCCCCTTGTCGCTGTTGTTTTCCTCCCTCTCTATATCTTTCTCTTTCTTTTGCTGATGCTTCTTCAATGTTTTGGCTTGCAATTTTCCGAGTGGAGTTTTTTTTTGTATTTGTTCTTGTTGCTGTTTTGGTTTTTCCGAAATTTTCTTCTTTTAGTTACTTTATTTTTTGTGGGAAATGCATTTTCATTTTAGGTAGAAAATTTGTATAAGTTTATTGTTATTTTATTTATTAGTTTAAGGAATTTTTCATTAAAAAGCTTTTCAATTTTTTTGGGGAAAATATTAAAGCAATAATTAAAAGGATTAAAAAGCCATTGTTATTAATCTTTTAAAATAATTAAAATGTACCTTGTTTATACATATATTTCATAAATTTCTTTATAATTTTTGTATAATCTGAAAATTATCTTATACTTGATTTGTTATTGTTTTATTCATCATTTTTGTTTAGTGTTTTGTAGAGTTTTTTTGTATATTTTATTATTTTCTTATTTTCTTATTTTCTTATTTTATTATTTTATTATGTTATTATTTTATTATTTTATTATTTTATTTTTTATTATTTTATTATTTTATTATTTTATTATTTTAATATTTTGTTATTTTATTATTTATTTCAATACTTAATCTCTTGCCAATTTTTGTATATATTTTTTCGTAATTTAAATGCAGTATTTTTTGAAACCTATTATCTTTCATCCTCTATGTTGCGAAATAGTTAGTTATCTCACTAAAGATAAGATAAACAGCTACTTCAGAGGCCAAAAATACCTAAATTGCGATTAAAAATCAAATTGGATGGTTTTAAATAAAAGTCAGTGATAATTATGAAATATTGGTGCAGATGAGTATAAAATGTATACTTTCGTAGTATCAAATTAATAAGCATCTTATTAAGAAATTTTTCATACTCGAGAGTATAGAATTCATGTAACAATCGTATAGGTTCTATGATGATTTTTTTTTTGGGTGTAGGTATTAAAGTTAAATTGAATCTACGTTTGATTTATTATTTAGTACAATATATTTAGTTGTATTATAGTTATAGGTTTAATATCTGGCATAAGAAAGGGTCATAAGACTATATTAAAAGAAAATGTTAAGTCCCCTTTTTATACCAAATATTATAACCGAAAATGTATTTAACAACAAGAAAATTGCATATCCTAACCCATACTCTTGATCAACAACTAACGCCCACACAAATCAGCTTCCTTACTTGTTTTTATAGCTTTTTTACTTAATACTCTTAACTGGTTCTACTTTTGGCCAACTTTAAGCTGCGAATTCTAAGAAGCATTTTTAGCAAGCCGATCCTAAATCAATAATCAAAGTTAACTCAATTTTTTGTGTATATATTTTTTGCATAGTTTGTTTTACGAACTTTTCGTTTTGTTTTTTGCCTCCCTGCTTTTAGCATTTTCTGGCTAATTCATTTGTTAATTTTGCCTTTTGCTTTTAGCCAAAGACAAAAAAAAAACACATACATATTTTGGAAATTACCATTTTTAATGGGCAGCCCGCTGGCATCAGAGGTTCGGCGAGACACAATGTCGCCTAAAAAACCGAATCGAGGGGGGATATGCCAATACAGCCGAGATATTTTCTGAATCTCCGCATTTGCATACTCATTATTTTTTATTTTTTGTTGTTGTTAAAGCTGCTGCTGCTGCTGACCAAATAATACTTAGCATAAAAAATTAATTTCTCAAAAATCTCAACTCGATTTCTGTTTGATTTCTGTTTATGGATTTCCGTTTCGGTCTCTCCAGTGCTCAGTGTTAGTTTTGAGGCCTTCCAGAGTCCGATCTCACACACAAAACCGAATCATTAGCAAAGCAATACGAAGCCGAAGCCCCGGGGCCCGTTCCCTTGGAAATAGAGATTTACAAAGATCGAGAGATCTCAGTTTTCAGTTTTGTTCACCTGTTTCGGGCTGGTCTCGTTTAATTGCTGGGTTTCCCCCTCAGCAGGGCCCCCGAAGAGCCCCCTTTGAACCGGTTTGTACCCCCCCCCCTTGGCACTCATTTAGTTGTCACTAAGTCTGGCCATTAATAAAAGCCGCTGAGACCTTTGGTATCCCAGAGTTACACATCAATGGACCCGACCACCGATCCGTCCTCAATTTGTTTAATTTATTAGCAAACTCTGGTCGCAGAGAAATATTTCATTTTAATCAACATAATTGAGAGGGGAGGGGGCTTTGCATTTATTACTTTTTACTTGGTAGTAGCGTTAATATTTACCCCTTTAAATATTATTCAGGCGCCGCCCTTTAAGGCATATCTCTTCTCATTGCGACCTCTGAATATTTATAGTTCCTTCGGGCCATTTGCATGGAATTTGCTTTAGGCCAGGAGTGGCAGAGGAAGCCAGAAAGGTCATGGCTCCAAAGGGCTATTAATGGCAGTTTAAGCATTTTAGGCAAATTTGAATTTTCCCCTAGTAATGTCTAAGAATAACTTAGCATAATTTTCACAGTAAATACCTTCTAATTTGTTTGCTTTTTGGGAAACAGATTAATTTACTATGTTAAATGTAAAATTACCCATTTTCATTGATTTCTCTTCATCTATCCATGAACATGATAAATTAATATAGTTCTGTGTATTTCCCCCTTTGAATTTCTGATCAAAATTCGATTTTAAATTAATGCACATGTCCCGGGCAACAGAAACAATTGAATTAAAAGCCATAATTTAATTAACACCCGCGCGCGCACACGACAAACAAATAAAATAAAAAGGAAAAAAAAAAATGTAGAATAGGAAAGCCAGAAGGCAAATCAACGAGAGAGTTTCCGCCCCCAGCCCTGCCTCCTTTTCGCACGGTGTATGTAGATTGCGCATACGCCTCGTGTGGCGCCCAGGCGGCGTGAAACTGAAATTGGCGCCAAACGAATTTGCAATGGTCAATTAAAAACAACAAACAAAAAGAGAAAAACAAAAAAAGAGAAAAACTAGGAGCAGGCGAAAACAGAACTTCACCCATAACGGCGTGTTAATAAATTCTAAACGCTTCGCCTTTTATTTTCGTAGGGAGAAGGCAGCAGGTAGGAACAGGTGACTGCAGCTTAAACAATAAATAATTTCTAGGTGGCGCCTCGCCGGCGATTGTCGTTCGGCAGTTCAGCATTCGTTCCCACGCCCCCATTTCACGTGCAACACGACAAGTGCACCATATATTGGTTCCGGTACACACACGGTACACACACGGCACACACTCTGCCAGCCACGGGGCGCTTATAAGTGGCTATTTTATGGCGACCGTGACAGTCGTGGGGTGTTTAAAGCTTCGCCACGATCGTCACAGTTAGACAGAAGTGTGGCTGAATTATCATCATATTTCCATATGCATTAGCTAAGCACGCGCAAAATAATTTAAGAGATTTTTTTAGAGATCATAGAGATCATTTTGAGTTTGCTTCATATTAATTTGGGTCCTAAAAAATTAAAGGTAAATAGAAAACATTTTAAAGATCAATATTGCGTATGAAGAGATCATAGGGATTATTTTGATCATGCTTCAGATCTTAATTAAAGTTAAATTTGAAGATGTGATTTTATAACATTTTAATTTGATATTTTATAGCTTTAAAAGTGCATTTTTATGATTTTAATGGGTTTTAGGGGATGTGGTAAAATTTTCGAACAACCTTAAACTGTGTTTAACCCATAAGAATGTTGATGTCAAATTTGATAGCTCTAGATCTTATAGTTTTTGAGATTTAAGAGTTTAAGCGAACTAACGGACAAAAGAACCGACGGACAAACGGACAAACGGACAAGGCTAAGTTACCCTTCCCAATTATGTGTTGAAGAAATGCCTCAACAATGGGTCTTCCTTATGTAATAATTTATTACAAATAAATAAAGTAGCTTCCTTACTTCTCAATAGACTAATTCCCTCTTGAAGGTCATTCCCAGTTCGGTGTTGACCTCCCCTTGTAAGTACATATATTACCTCCTTCTAGTTTGTGCTTCCTCTTTGGTTTCTGTGTGTGCTTGTAGTGTGGGTTTTTTGTTCCGACGGCCAAAGCGCAATTGATGATTGCATGAATATGTTTTCCAATTGCGTCGTAGCGAAAATGTTTGCTCGTCTCTGACAGAGCAACAGTGGCGTCGGAGGCCCAAGGGGCCTTCTTCTAGGTCTTTCTTTCGATGCTTTTGTGTTTTTATTATTCGTTTGCAGTCAGGGATGCAAAGTTAAGCACACAAATTAAATAGTAGATTTATTTATTTATTAAGGAAGTTCGGTAATTTATTATTATTAGATGTTTTGAAGAAAGGTAGTAATTTTTATTGATTTTTAATGACTTGATTGGGGATTGGATAGACACAAAAAAATATATATATATCTTGTTTTGGATATTAAAAGGAATTATTAAGGAAAATAAACAAATAAATATGAATTCCTTAAAGTTATATTATTTCTACTTGATAATTGTCCAGAGGGAAAACCCTTTCTGTTTCTAGGAACTACAAAATATCTATTTTCCCCATTCTATATTTAGTTTTGGAATTAAGTGGGTTATTTTTCCCTTTTGTCTCTCTCTGGGTTCGGCCCACAACCTTTCTGCATCCCTGCTTTTCCGCTTGCATTCAGGCTGTGTGTGTGTCCAAGTTCAGCGCCAAAAGAGGAAAAAACGAGGCAACAAAAAATGCAAAAAGCAGACAACATGTGACCTTTGCGAGTGCGAGAGTGGGCGGCGAAAGGCGGTGGCATGTGCTTTTGCCTTTGCTTTTGCGCTGCGGAATGTTCTCGGCCTCAACTCTGACCTTTCCGCCCAATAGTGCATAGTGCGCTCTAGACTCACCTTTCTCATGCAGCCCCCGTGCCAGGTGACAGCCAGAGCCGCCGCAACTGAAATGGAAATTCACCGAAACTCGCGGATTTTTGGATTTAAATATTTTGAATATTTGCAGGGTTTAAATTTCGGTTTCGCTTTTCGAAGGTTCAAGTGCGAGCGGACGCTGACCGATGACTGAGTTGCAGTTGAACCGCTGGCACCGCTTAAATAATACAGCTCCGCACCGCTGCACCGCGTTTCGAACTGAAACTGAAACCGAAACCGAAACAAATCCAGAAGAAACTGCTGGCGAGGATTGGGAATACCGAGAACGATGGCGAGGGTTCCAGAGAAGCTGGAACTAATAATATGCGAAGCAACCACCACCCACTACGTGGGCGCCGGGCTAATGGTGCTTCGGCCTCGAGGGCCAGGCCGCGAAGAGGCGCCCACGCAACAGCGAACGTCAGGAGTCATGAGCTAGGAGAAATCCTGCGGGATTTCAAATAGACAAATAAATTGAAACAAGTCATTTGCTTGATGAATAGATGTCTGAGGGATGGATGGATGAAGAATGAACCACCAGGGACCTGAAATGAATAGTTCATTGTTTATCAAAGTTATTGTTATTATATTTAATGAAAAGAAAATAACTAAGAAGTTTTCTTTGGTTATATTAGTTTTAAATATAAAAATAATTTTAACCGAGTAAATTACTTAATAAGTTGTTGTTTCTTGGAAGAATGAACTCTGAAGGAACATTTTTGAAATGAACACGAAATTAATAGTATATTGTTCATCCAAATTAATGTATAATTTTTTTTTAAAAGGAAATTAAGTAGAATTGGTTTTATTAACCAGATTTTAATTATAAAAATATTTTTAAACGATAAAATTACTTAATAAATATGTTTTCCTTAGAAGGATGAACCCTAAATGAACATTCTTGAAATGAACACAATATGCATTGTATATTGTTCATCCAAGTTATTGTTTTTTATATTTTATGAAAGGCATTGCTTCTTTTAGAATACTTAAATAATAAAATAATAATTTGAAACGTGTAATTTACTTAATGAATAGCTGTCCCGAAGAAGGATGATGAATAAATGAACCTGCGGTGTTCATTTAATATTCACCAAGTTCATTTGCTAGTGAAAATGATTATAAATGGATAACTCTATGTATTTGGACTCACATTTTGACTTTTAAAGCTCGTATCTGTATTCCCTTTATTTTTATTTTTCAAATGGAATGCATAATTCCCGCCTGAGAGTCCGTGGCATCAAAAGCTCATGCGATGAATCCATTCAATAACCATTTAATGGCATCAGGCAATGCAGTTGCATCCTCTCCCTCCGGCTAATTCAATTGCCATTTGCGGATCCCGTTACGCATCAGCAGCTGCAGTTCGGGGAGCTTGGGGATATAACATAATGTCAAACTGTCACCCGATGTGGACTCCGAAAACTGCCCTCTCAGCTGGCATTTCTGGTCCCTGACTGTGGCAGCAAACGCCCACCAGCCTGACCTCTGCACCCACACGAAAACACCAGCAACACCCACAGCACCCACAGCACCCACAACACCCACAACATTGTGTTACACCAGAGAGAGCGAGTCAGTGAGATTCGGGGAAAAGGGGCGGTGCTGGCGCTGTCCTGGTAACCCAATTACTCAGATCAAAGGCAAGGCACTTCGACCTCGCACTCGTCCTCGCCCTCGTCCTGGCCCTCGCCCACGCCTTTGTTCCGACTTTCCTGACTTTCCCCCAAACAAAAAAAAAAACGAAGAAAAACACACAACTTTACTTCGCTTTGCCATCTGAAAATTGCGCCAAAAAGTGTGAAATGAATTGTCATGACGTCCTCAGCCATTACATTACTTCTATACTTCGTGATTTGTACAACTCCAAGGGGTGTTTGGGTTTTGCTTGTGAACTAGCGTGAAAGCAAATCGAATTAGTTTATAATAATAAATGATGTACTCTTAAAGAGGTAATTGAATTGTTCTGCTTGTATTTTTAGCTTTACAAGCACATTAAGGGTATTATAATGTAGCAAAAGGGTTACAATTAAGGCTTACTAGGGGATTGGGTCTATAATAGGATGTTTCAAGTGTTAAAAATAATTAAAATCAGTTGCTTTTATTATTTATTAATAGTATAATATATAGTATTAATATATAGTTTTATTCAGAGTTTTTCTGGGATTTTTATTTTAAGTTTATTATGTATTTGCGCCTTACAGCACAATTCGTGCTTTACAGCAATAATCGATAGTTAGCAGAGTATGTTATTCTTTTAAGTTCAGATCAATTTTATGAGGGCAGAAAACCGATTTGCCTTACGATAAGTTTATCTGGTACTTTCCTTTTTTGGGCAGATAGCTGACAGGCACTATTATAAGCTCAGAATAATATATATTATTAAATTCATTTAATAATCAATTTTTATGAAGGGCAGAAAACCGAATTGCCTTACGATAAGTTTATGTGGTGAATTTCTTTTCCGGGCAGATAGCTGACAGGCACTATTTTAATTTATTATTATATTTAATAATAAAGTTTTATAAAGGGTAGAAACCCAATTTACCTTACGATAAGTTTATCTGGTACTTTTCTTTTTCGTGCAGATAGCTGCCCTATATCCCCTAGGATAATATTATATATAATTTCATAAGATTTCCCTGTCCAGGGCACTCCATATTCGAGTCATATTCTTTAACTTAAAATCTAAAATGCCAAACAGAGATGTGAAACTTGCTTTTTAGGCTAATTGCAAGAGACAGAGAGAATACAGAACACTAAGACTATACAAGTATTGGGTTATAGTGCCAACTAATGGCAGCAGGCCCCAGCGACGACACGTGTTGGCCCAATTGGAGACGCTTTGAGCCGCATCGAATCCGGATTGATGACGCCGGCAAACGGACACGCTAATTTCCTGGCCAGTGTCACAGAGTCACAGCAGCTGTGCTCGTAATCGCCGATGGATGAGCCATTGACGTATACGTAATATTCGTGTGACGTCACTGCTTAAAGTCGCGAAGAGTCGAGAAGAGTAACCCTGTCACGACGATACAGCAGCGATATGCGATATATAGCCGAGCCGCCGCCTCCTGCAACAGGCGAGGCATAGTGGGCGTGGGCGTGGGTCCAGGAGTCCTATATACACACTCGTGACGCGTACATAGAGAGGAGCGCTTCCTTTCGGTAAATAGGTTACTACGCTCACAACGATGCCGCACGAAGTTTTACGCTAACGTGGGCGTACCTCCCTCCTTCATCCGTTACGCTCCTGTTCTCTCCGTTACGTCACGGGGACCGCGTCGTAGTTGCATTTACCGTAAGCGATGACGGGTCTGGGATACACACAGAGCCTCGCTTCGGCTTTGGACTCGGCTTGGTTCGGCTCGGACTCGGCACTCGGAATACATGGGTTCGTGGGCGTACTCGTTCTCGTACTCGCGCTCGTATATGGGACGCGTAGCGTAACGTAAAACCTGAAACAGGACAACGTAAATGAATTTTGCATTGAATGATGCTGGGTGAGGGAGCAAGGGGGGAGGGATGGGGTCGGGTCGAGAGCTCTTGTTGGCCAGTGTATGTAGTTTTTAGTGTGGCAACTGCAATAAACGTAAGTCAGAGGCTGGGGTCTCTGGAGGGATGGGGTCGGAGCCAGGCCAGGGGAATGCATCCCGAGATCCCAGAGCAGAGTTGGAAAGTAGGTTGAAGTGGGTTTGAGCGTCTGAAGGGTCTGAAGGGGAAGCTGAAATCCGAGTGATTGAGCGAATCGAGTGGGTAAGTGAGTACTACGAGAAGCCATTTAACATATTCCAAACTCTGAGTGGCGCCCAAGTAGTGATGGAATCGGGGGAAGAGGGATTAATTTCGCTGGCGCATATACATACATATATTTTGCATTCTATATAATATTAAAAGCTTTACATCTGTGAGACCATTTCAACTTTAATAACTATCTTAAGAAACATAAAATTCTTGAGGTTATAGAAAATATATGTGATTAACATATGTTTTATTTATTAACATTTAAGGAGACCTTTCGTATTTGAAGGATATAGGTATAAACGAAAACATAACTATAACTATGACTCACCTTTCCGTAGCTTTAGTACTTAATATAACCTCACAATTACGTATACTTGTTGATACATTTAAAAGAAATGCTAAGGTAAATGATAATGCTAATGTTATGTTAATGTTAATTTATTTTAATCTAAATATTATGTTAATGTAAATGTTATGTTTATAAAAATGTATGTTAACTAAGATTAAGGTATGGTAAATATTAAAGTAAATGTCAAGGTAAAGGTTAATGCAAAAGTAACTGTTAAGGTAAAGCAGAGGGTAACTGTTAAAGTAAAGATTAGGGTATATGATACAGTAAATGTTAAAGTAAACGTTAAGATAAATGTGAAAGAAAAAATGTAAGATTTTGTTAAGGTAAATGTTAAGGTAAAATATTAAAGCAAATTTGAACTTTAAAGATTAAGTAAAAAATAAAAGTTCATGTTAAGGTAAACTAAATGTTATTGCAAAATGTTATGTACTTTATGTTATTGTAAATGTTATGATAATGCAAAAACTAAGGTGAAGGTAAAAGTAAATGTTAAAGAATTTGTTAATGCGAATGTATTTGATAAATGATATGTTCATGTTATTCATGTGTTGTTCATGTTATTCATGTTTTGTTCTTAAATGTTCATGTTATGTGCATGTTATGTTCATGTTATGTTCAGGTTATTTTTAGGTTATGGTCAAGTGAAGATCATGTTATATTCATGTTAATCTAAAAGTTATGTTAAAGTAAATGTTAATCCAAAACCCAGTTATAACCTAGCTTCGAATACTATAGACTACTTTTTCGAGCAGAAGCATAGCAATGCCCTGCGAATCCTTGTCGCTCGCTCTTTAGCTCGACATTCGAGTGCTCATAATCCCCCAAAATGGATTATGAATACACTGAGTCCCTGCATTATTCACTTCCGCCGCTAGCTGCCGAGCAGTAAAGCGTGCTTATTCATTAGGTTACTATAAAAACGCACGCATAAGCGATGCTCAGCTGAATGAATAAATGAATAAAACGGAGGGGGCCAGAGACAGAGAGAGAGAGAGTCAAGCGTCTCAACTTGAGTTAAGCGGCAACAGGATGCGGAAAGCGGTGGCGGCAGAGGCGGAGGCGGAGGCGGAGGCACAAGGACCTGCTACGTGCGGCATTCGGTTGCCTGCCCGCTTTTGATGCCACAGATGCCAGGGCCAAGTATTCCTTAGCAGCAACCAAAATGTATCGTGTAAATATTTTATTGCACAATGTATCCATCCACCAGATACACTCAGCCAAGCGCCCGGAGCCAGAGCCGAAGCCGGAGTCCTGTGTACATTCTGTGGCTTGTATACCAAGAGGGCGTACGTATACATATATATACCCGACTCGGAATCACTTATATAAGCGAGTACTCTCGTGGCCGCCTCGGCTCCCAGAGGCTGACGAGCGAATATAGCACAAATGCAACTGGATGTGGATGTGGAAGTGGAAGTGGAAGTGACAGACTGTACCCGGTGCCTATATAGGCCAGGCCATTGGCACATATACCCGCCACCATGCTAGAGCCGACCAGAGATGCAATCCGTGTACATATACCGCATCCATGTACCCGAACAATTGCACTGTGCATCCGCTGCCCAGCATTTTGCTCAATGGAAAATCGCACTCGATAGGGGCTGTTAACCCAATACTCCTCTGACTCCTATCTACCTCTTTTCAGTGTTCCTATCTACTCCTACCTATCGCCCACTCTCCCCTCGAAGAGACCAGCTCCCAAGGCTGGTAATGAGAATTTATGCGACGGAATGAACTCAACTTGGCTTTGGCTAGCTCCAAAGATTGGCCATAAAATTGCAGTGGGCTATTTATAGGGTCCTGGAGGTGGTGGATCCACATAGGTGGCTAGGTGGGTTAATACCAGGATAATAAAGGCAGATAGGCGATATTTATGAACTAGCATAGCTTTTATAGCCTAACCTTGCTTCGACTGGTTTTTAATTAAAGAAATTGAAGTAAGGAATTTAATTTTATTTCAATTTCTATGTTCCTTTTTTATTATTTAAACTTCTCCCTTAACTTTGCCACAAATAAGCTCAACCAAAACATTTCTATCCTCCTTGGACCTCCTGGTTTGCAGGTGTATTCATTTCAATTTAATTAGATATTTTAACAAGTTCTAATTGGCTTTTACCACCACCCAGCATTGTCCTCTTACCACCTGGAAACTACCCTCGTTTTTTGGGGGCGGACCAGAGGAAAAGTGCAATTGGCAAGAAGTTCATAAAAGTTCAGTATGGCAGAAATGGCAATTTGGCCCACGCCTCGATGCCCACGCAGGATGCCAACCCACGGATAACACCATAAAACCCCAATCCCCTAACCCAAGCCCCGATCTGGTTTCGGGTGACGTCGGTGGCTCCAGCTGTTCCCTTCTGTTCATTCCAAAGGCAAAGGCGTGGTGTGTGGGCTGTGTGTGTGTGTTTTGTGGGTTAAAAATAGAACTAGAAAAGTCACCGGCTGGCTGGGTGAATCGGTAATCTGCAATCAGTCCAGGCTTCCCGGGGATGTGGGATTTGGGACGTAGGCGAGAGGCAGTGCCTCCCCATTGCTCATTATTATTAGTTTGAGATGCAGAAATGACGAAAGTTGATGGCCGGGAATCCATCAAATTCCGCCAAAGCAGCTGCCAAGTTTTCCCTTATATTTCCCTTGTATTTCGCCCCATTTAAATTGTTGACATTGATGTATTTGGTGACAAACTGTTGCGGTTTATTATCGTTTGGCAGTTACAGGCGTAGGAGCAGGAGCAGGACTAGGACCAAAGTCAGTCACGTAATTTGCCAAACATGTCACAGCTGCAGGGGTATGTGGGGTTGGTTAATGATGAGCGGGATGAACAGGCTAAGCGGGATGAGCCTTCTTTGGCATGCAGAGCAGCAGCGCAGCACATCGCGAGCCAAAGACAATCGATAAATCATTTTAATTGTTTCGATTTGAGGGCTGGATCAGGATCACATGTGTCCTGGCAACAGTATCGACTGCAATTGCCTGGGGATTATCGTAATCGGGTTTATAGATGGCATAATGTTCGTTTTTTGATTGATATTTCAATGCGTTTGGTTAACTAAACTAGAAAGTAGACACTTTCTAGAATTATTATGGGATATTGTGGGGGTTTCTAGGTCTTTCTAAGACTTACCTTAAAAATAACCATGGATTAACGGAGTTTTCTTACAATATGGATATTATCTAAGCTTTTAGTTATTATTATTGAAATTTTTGAGGGATTTTGAGGTCTTTTTATGACATAAATTCAGGAAGTAGTCAAGGATTAAAGAAAATCCTCTCATATAATTATATTATATTGTGTTCTAGGTATTATTATTGCAATTATTATGGGGTTTCTAGGTCCTTCTGTGACTTAACCTTAAGGAATAGTCATGGATTTAAGGAGCTCCCTAACAATATGGATATTACTATATATAGGTCTCTAGATATTATTATTACAATTTGCGTGATGTTTCTAGGTCTTTTTATGACATTAATCCAGGAAGTAGTCTGGGTTCAACGAAAATTCTCTAAGATATGGATATTATATAGGGTTCCAGTTATTATTATTTTAATTTGTGTGGTGCTTCTAGGACTTTCTATGACTTAACCCCAAGAAGTAGTCAGGGATCAAAGAAATTACCCTAAAATATGGATATTATATAGAGTTTTAGATAAGTTTAGACTGGCTACTTAGATACCATGGTGAAATTGTGGGTAATACCTTTATACTCACTTCTACACCGGGGTAATATCTAATTTTCTTTATCTAACCACCCAAATCTTCCGCTGATCTCATTCGCTACGTGGCCCACAAACTGCTGAATAACTCAGGTACGACAAGGCGACAATTGAACCCTCCACAATCAGAGCCCAAGACCCCGAAAACAAACCGGACCGAACTGAGAGTGTTACCTGCTGAAACCCCAAAGTCCAGATCGTAAATCAACTCCTGCGAACACATAGATCATTCACTGTGATGGGGGTTGACCCCCCTTTTGGCAAAACCTAACCTTAGTTCGTTCAACTCCCGGTGGCACGTGTCCATTCCAGGGATTAATTGCTTCGCACGGAGTTATTTTTGGATCGGGGCAACTGCTCGACTAACCTTTCGGAATGGCAATTAACTTTGGACGCCGCCAAAATTGATTATTATTGAAATATTATCCCTCGGGGGAATGGACTACACAGGACAGGAGAAATGTCGTACAACGTTTTGAAACCAGAGAAACAACGGCAATGGCAATTAATTTAATTGAATGGGAGATTTCGTAGCGATTACATGGCATGCCATTACACTCTAAAAAGGGGGGGACATCAAATTATGATTGTGAATCTATCTACAAATCACTGGTTTTGTATATATAGTTGAGTTGTCCAGGCGAATCAATGAATGGCATTTGTATGAATGAATGAATGAAAAAGCCTCCCCGAAAAGTGAAACAAAAGCGACAAGCGCCATTAGGCTTACGTCTATCTCCCCACAAATACTTGCTTACTGATACAATAAAATAATTATATAGACGGGAGTGAGTACGGGGGCACAAAGACTCGTATGTAAACTACAAGTCAGGCGCGTAATTGAAACACAAGTTTTTTTATGGGAAAATAATGTGAAGGCGACTTGGGTGATACTCTAATGGGGTGTTGAGATGTACTATTACTTCGTAATATTTTTATTGCTTCTCAATTACAATATTAAACAGTTATAAAGCAAGTAAGAATGAAAATAAGTCAAAAATCAAGTAAGGAAGCAAATGGGCAAGTAAGAAAGCAAGGTTATACTTTTAAAATATAATTTTATATGATTTATTATTATTTAAATTCATTTTGATCTGCCTACAATTTATAAGTATCTTCTTACCAAGTTTGGTAGCTCTAGCTCTAATATTCCCTGAGTTCTAGGTGTTTGTCCGTATAGACGGACAAGCGGACAGACGGACAAGGCTAAATAGGCTCGCCTGGTGATGCTGATAATTTCATTAAATACTCCCTAGATTTTTTCCACTATCTTTTCCTTATGAATGGGAATTCCCCAACCAAAGACATATGGTAATCTCATTCTTCTAAACAATCAAGTGCTCGCTCTCTGCCCTGATAGACCAGACACAACAGAGATTGGGGATTCAGATTTTTCCTCTGCCCTCCAACGGGGTCAGCTCTTTATTCACTCTTTAGTGCCTAATCAGCTAGAGAATCGAGCTGAGAGCTACAAAAAAAAAAACGCGAGATGATGGGATGCTGGGATGATGCTGGGAGCTCAACGCTCGCTTGACCTTCGCTGGCTGGGAGTCAGCTGTTGATTTATGATTTTGGGATGGCACACAAGCAATTTACTTGCAATTTGCTTCGAAACTGTGTACACTTTGTAAACAAATTGTATTTAATATTATTTATTACTACATTTAGAGAGAGAAATCTATAGAGATTCAGAAAAAACTCTCAAACCTCTCTTCTACTTGGTTAATTTCCAGAGTGTTCATCATGAAGTACCATTATTTATTTACTTCAACAACATATGATTCACTGATTCCATCTGACTCTTCTCCGCCGATAAGTGATGGCCCGCTGTCCGGATGTATAGAAATCAAAACAAAAGCACAACTTCCTTTGGGACTCTGGTCTATACTATATATGTATGTATATATTTATTGTTCGATAATAATCCATTGCTGAACTCTGAACTTTTTGCAGCTGGAAGGCCCCTATCGAAAGGTCAGCGCTTATACTTACAATGCAGAAGGGGCTGATGGTGTTTGGGGGGCCCTCTTAATTAGCTGCCACTTAATGGTTAATTTTTCAAATGGATTGGCAAACAAAAACACATTCCCTTGTCAGTCAGTCTGATTAGCATTCGAATAAGCAAACAATATTTCCCTTTTTCTCCCTATTTTGTTGTGTGGTCTCCCAGGGCACTTAGTGGTTTATCATTTAATTAGGTTTGATATGAGACAAAAATACTGTTTATTTACTTAATATCGGGAAAGGTCTTTAAAGCTCTTTAATTGTATTAAAATTATAAGTCAATGATGAGTTTTCATGGATTTTGAAGAAACTTTAAATGCTTAAATGGTTAAGTTATTGTTATCAGGCTCCCATTTCGAATTTTGGTGCCCATCCATGGTTTTAAATATGAAGAAAGAATTGGCAAATAAAGAAACTTGGAGCAATATGTAGACTTGCGTTTTGTTTCTTATATTTTTCCATTATACATTTACTTTTACTTTGTTGTAAAATGTTAACATAGGGCCTACGGGGGCTTATCACCTCGAGTGGCGCTGTTTTTGGACCATTATCTGATTGCAGTATTTGTGGAAAATATTTGGTCAGCAATTAAGACTGCAGTTGCGCAGTTGAGGAAGGCAGATGCTCCCTCGGTTGATCAATTGCGCCGCAATTCTGCGATAACAAAGCGGGAAAAGTTTGAGATTCTTCAAGAGAAGATTTCGGGGAAAATGGAAAACTTAAAATCTGGGGCACACAGTCCCGGAAAAATCGAATCTTTGAGAATGGCGCCGCGCAGAATCTGCGCATTTCTGAGGTGTCTTCTCTTGAAGACCCCCCCCCAACCCTGTCTACAAAGACAATTATCGCCCTCTCTATCTATCGCTGCGCCCTTCTACCATCTTCCATCTCCCATCTTTGTTTATGCCGCAGACGACGCAGAAGAAGGCAACCAAAACAAAGAAGAGAGGCAGCAGAGAGCCAGAGCGAGAACGAACGAAAACAAAAACTACGATTGGGGAGCGAGCACAGATGGGAAGAGAGAGAGAGAGGGCCAAAGACCTTATAAATCACACGAGCGTAGCATGACTTGCCATTATATGGGACACGGAGAGAAAATGGAGATCGTTAATATTAGAATTATAAATTTAATAAAGTATTAGTATATCTTATTGTGATTAATTTAGTTTTTAAGGGTTAGACATTCATAGAGTATGCATTTTTTGGATCAGGAATACCAGGATAGATGATTTAGTCATGTCCGTTTGTCCGCTTGTCCGTTGACCCCTATATTCCACTAGATCTCAGAGATCTCATAGTATTCATATTTTTTCCATCGATTATATTAGCTTTTAGGGACTAGGCATCCATAGGGAATGCCTATTTTTGGTCAGGAAAACCAGGGAAAATTATATAGACATGTCCGTTTGTCCGTTTGTCCGCCTGTCCGCTAAACCCTATAAATCCCTAGATCTCAGAGACCATAAGAGCTAGAGCTACCAAATTTGTTAACAATATTCTTAAAGGTTCCCGGAGCATCAAGTTTAATTTAGTATTTCTAAAGCTGTGACCTTGATATTTGTAAAAAGTAAAATTTATATTTATTTTGGTGTCCCTAATCCGTAACCTGATAGTCTCTATAAAATTACCTACTTAATATTAATTAAAATTACTTTCATTAAAAGTTTCTCTCTGTGCAGGTGCCTTGGAGGGAGCTTCAATGCTTCAATTTAGATACTTCTCGGGGTGTGTGTGTATGTTAGATACATTAGCGGTGTATCGCGGCCTAAAAATAGTCGCAGTCCGCGATCAGTCACAAGGTGTTGTTGTGTCCGAAGGGGGCGGCCTGGGGGGCGTGTTGTTGCCGTCGTCGTAGTCGTTGTCGGCGTTGCACGCTGGGTGATGCAACAACCGTGGCCACAATAACAATAACATTTTCAGCGGCAAACGACGCAATTGCAGTGCGAAAGCCAAAGCAAAACAAAAGCACAAATTGATGATCATCACAACAACAGCAACCATGGATGGGGGATGCTCTTCGGGGATGGGAACGGGAACGGGAATGGGGACTACTATTTGTACTTTCAACCCGGTTTAGTCTAGTTTCTGTCGCTGGGAATTGGCGAATTTCACAAGATTGCGATTCGCGCCTTTTGTCGCCAAATTGAAGATACAAAGAGAAGGCAAACACGGTTGAGCAAAAACAATAAAGGCCCAGGAAAAGCAAATAGAAAATAATACAAAGTAAATAATAATGCAACAAAAGTACAGTGGGGATTGATTTTAATACTTTATTTTTCGTTTTTAGTTAACGAAATTTATAGGTTTCCATGGAAATATTTATGTGTGTTCTTTCGCAAGTGAAATTAATCATGAGGAATTTATTCGTGCATTCAAATATTTTTTTTTTTTTATTTTCTTTGAGAAAGGGGAATTCCAGATATAAGTATATAGCGTTTTTTTTTTAAATTGTTTATAGAGAAAGAATTTCTATATTTTTCAAACCATCAGAAAGGTATTTAGAGTTATTGTTACGGAAGATCTAGCTTTTATAGTCTTTTAGATATAAGGGTTTATACAGATTAACGGACATACTGACGGACAAACGGACAGACGACAAAGACATTTAAAATTGTATACATTTTCATAAAACCTTTTAAAGAACAATAAAATTTGTTTACCAACTATTTTCTATCTACTAAGACACTTCTAGGTCCTAACCTTTCTTGGTAGACTTTCACACTACAGTCCCCACTGTACTCAAATATCCGTATCTGTAACTTGTATCTGTATCTTTGCGCTTACCTTGGCTATTCCGGCATTCTCTCGGTGGGAGAGTTGGGGTTCTGTCTGTCTGGCGAAAAGGGCGGAAACTCAAGATGCTGCGCAATATGCCGGGGGTCTGTTTGGAGAACCTCCTTCTCTCCCTGCTGCACATTTTCACATGCGAGTAAACAAAGTTATTGAAATTATTGTATTGGCTCTCATTGTGCAATATAGCCGCAATTGGATTTTAATTGTAGATTTCCCTATTGCCGTGGCACAAAAGGTATGTTATTCTATTACAAAATCTCTGCTGCGGCTGCGGTTCGTGTCTCGCTATGATAATTGTGAGAGCTTTGATTCGGTATCAGAATCTTGAATTATGGAAGCGAAACATTTCCAGGGCATTCGCTAATGATAAGCCAATGGGGTCTCTATGGGGGGAGATCATTAGCCTAATCATGGCATGTCATTAAAACTGGTTCAGAATTGGTTAGCATGCTTTGCATAGGGAAAATCACACGATTTCCATTATATGCCTTGATCTAACTCTAATTAGGGTTTATAGAGATTTTAATAAGTAGGGGGGTTAAAATTTATGTATAATTTGATTTAATTCTAGGAAATTACACAAGAGTATATTTGCTTTTATTTGTAACACTTTTCCTTCTTATAATTTTTAATATTTCCCATGTTCTGTGAGGCTAAGCCACCACTTGGGAATTATAAGGCACTAGGGAACTTTTATAGAGTTTATAGGGACTTATTAAGTAGGTGGGTTAAATTTTATGTATAATTTAATTTAATTCTAGCAAATTACACAAGAGTATATTTGCTTTTATTTGTATCACTTTTCCTTCTTAAAACTTTTTATAATACCCATGTTCTGTGAGGCTAAGCAGCCACTTGGGAATTATAAGGCACTAGGAAATTATCAGATTTATATCTTGTTATAAAAACTTAGACTCAAACATTAAAATTTAATTTGGTAATATTAATAAATTCTAACACTCTCGAAAGTTTATTTGCTCTTATCTTACCAGTTTTCTTTGTTGAAGGCTTATAATTCCCAACTGGTTGCAGCAATTGTTAGGTAAACTTATTTTTAAAGACTTTGGCACTTAAATACTGTAACTTATAGGATGGATTATATTGAACGTATATAAGAATGTTTTATAAGATTTACGTCCTTAGGCCTTATAATTCCCAACTGGTTGTGGCCATGCCAAAAAGTTAAAAGGTTTTAGTACCTAGGCTAAACTCTTCCGTTATGACTTGGACGATATGCTTTGTATTATTGTGGGTTAAAATTTATTTACTGCTCACCAAATGATTGTTAATAACATTTCATAGGCTCACTTTCCAATCGTCTGTCTTTAACCTTTCAATTTTTCGAAATGCTTAAACATTTTTGGCGATCTTTCACCTGCTCGGTTTTAAACTAGGAAATGACTTTATCTGCCAGCCGCCGTCGTTGACTCCTCCCTCGCTCTGGACCATCAATCATCCCACCACTCCCCCCTTTCACTCTTTGCCACTCCTTTCGGCTTTAAGCCGAATATCCTCTCTAACCAGCAACAAATAATAGGGGGGGACTGGGGAGGTGGCCTGTGTGTAGGCCCAGTTGAAGCTTCGGGGTGATTGCTTTTTGCTTCAACGGAATTTCCATTTTGTAACAGTTTGCAATGCAATTGCAGCCCCGCGAACCCCCTCGCACAGCCCCCGCTTATGTTTTCATAAATACGAAATTGAAAGTTTTTCAACCGTCGAAAATTCTCATAAAAATTGTTCACCCAAACCGCAAAAAAAAGAAAAAAACACAAAAAAACAACGAAAGAAATAAAGAAAAGTATTTCGAGAGCACCCTTGAAGATACGGAACAACAAAAAATAACCGAAAAAAAAGCGGCAATAAAGGCGAGACCAACAAACACTTGGTTTTGGTTTCACTGGGCAAGGCAGAGGGAGAGGGACGGCAAAAGAGCGTGATAGAGACAGACTGATGACCGACCGCCCAGTCGAATGAACGGGCGGCATTTCAATCAATTGGCGGCAACAGCTGCCGCTGGCTACAAGCTCACAGTTACAGCTACAAGTACAACTACAGCTGCAGACACAGCTGCCCCACCGCGGCACCTAGGTGCTCTCCGCTATCCGCTATCCGCTCTCCCTAGGCCTGCCCACGTTTTGTGGCAAGAGCGATGTGGATCTGTCCGGGGCGAAACTCATAAAAAGCTCCCACGTTTGTGACGCGACGCGACGACTGTTGTCGTAACTTTTGGCCCCCACCTCGCAGTCGCTGTTGCTGTTGCTGCGCTTCCCCTTGCTGCATTGCCGCCGGCGCCTCTGCAGCATCTGAAAGGAGACCCCCCCCTCCTTGGGTTGCATTCGACGGCTTAGTGAGCAGGAGACCTCCTCCTCCTCCTCTGGGGAGGCAGGGAACTATTAGGAAGATCAAAGGGGATTTTCGGATTATAATTGAAATACATACAATTCTCCCGTCTCTCTCTGGGTGCATTTTAATGGCTGGTGAGTTTTATAATCCACAACTAACAGTTGTAATTGAGGTGAGTGGTTTTCAAGGAATATTATGACTAGGACTTGGAAGAAAGTTTAAGTTAAAGTAGGGAAAATGGTGCAAATCTAGGGGTTTTCTTGGAACATTAATAAAATAGTTGCTGTTGTTTGGTGAACCTTTGCTTTTTCAAAATATTATGCCTTATGCCTTAGCTTTAAGTTTTTATTCCAAACTCTGAGACATATCCTTGATTACCTATCTTTCAATTTAACCCACAAAGCTTTAAGTACCGGGTATTTCATAATCAATAACTATTTAACATAGCATTCTTACTTGTGTTCCCTGATACTCTGAATATTTTCCTGCCTTAAAATTAAGGTTTAAACATATTGAAGTCCAAGTTGATTGCTTATTTTTCTTCCCCAGAAAAATCTTTAACTGGCGCCCAATTATAATCTGCGATTTAAAGTTGCCCAGGAAAATTTTTAGTGCACTTAGCCTTAAGTTTTTATACCATAAACCTGAGACATATCATTGATTATAATTATCTGCCTTTCAATTTAACCCATTATGCTTTAAGTACCGGGTATCTCAAAATCAAGCATTATTTAACATAGCATTCTCACCTGTGTTCCCCTATTCTCTAAATATTTTCCTGCCTTAAAATTAAGGTTTAAACATATTAAAGTCCAAGTTTATTGCTTATTTTTCTTCCCCAGAAAAATCTTTAACTGGCGCCCAATTATAATCTGCGATTTAAAGTTGCAGCGCCTGCAACAAACATTTGCCAGCCACAAATAGTCGCCAGTTCCCATCCCTAATTGAGATGGGGGAAGACATCATATTCCGGTTGGCCGAAAAAGAAAATATAAAAAAAAAAAAAACAGTACACAATAAATTTGTTCGGTTTCTTTTTCGGCCTGGCCGGGTCTGACCACAAAGAGCAAAGAAAAAGTGCCGGCAGCGAAGGCCCCCGAAACGCTGTCATGTTTGTCCGCCCAAACGCAGTTGTCGCCTTCGTACTCACTCACGGCCACGGCTCGTTATGCTCTCCCCGATGTTAAGGGTATGGCGAAAAATTCGCAAATCGCAAGGGAAGTCAAAAAAACTATCGAAGCAATGATAAAAATCGGCTAAATAAAATATCTTTAAATTATGTTCAAAATTAGTGATGTTATGTATTGAGAAACCTTTGGAATTATTTAGGTTTTTAATGATTTAGATATGGTAGAAATTCTTCTGTTTGATATCGTATATCGGAAGCGATATATCAATTTTTAATTGTTTTTATTTAATCCGTTTGGTAAAAGTGAGAAGATTATGCTATACTATCAAGGGGTTAAAAGTACCATACGATTTATTTAGGGTTCTGCGGCAAAGAGTTTGAAACCTTAATACTTATAATTTAATTTTACCGATTAACACATCGATAAATTATCGATTATTTTTTTTATCCAGAGCATTCCCAACTTCGGTGCTAGAGACGAGCCTCCTTTTCATGTTTTTAATTGCTCGCTCCCTCTATCTCCCTTTCCCCAAGTACCCGAGTATATATCTCTCTCGGTTTGGGGTACCGCCAACGCCGTCCTCATCGCCATCATCATCATCATCGTTATCGCTATCGACGGTGCACTCGCTGAGTGGGCACTTGGCCAGTTCAGTTGGGAATGGAGCACCGAGCACCGCACCGAGCCGAGTGGGGGACCTACTGGAGGAGAGATTAACGCCCCTTTCCGGTAGTTAAACATTTTTGGCCAAATGAGGCAACGAATCTGGGCTCCTAGGCGGGATTTGGGAGTGGGAGTCCGAGTCCGAGAGTGGGAGTCGTCATACCACGGGGCGTGGGCTGGTGGATGGCCATGGGAAAACGTGTTGAAAATCCGTTCAGTCTCAGAGCCCGGTTCTGTTTCGGGTAGTTAACTTTAATAGCACAATCAAAATCATCGATAAAGCGAGCAAATGGGAATGGTAACGGGGGATTGGTAATGGAAATCGCTAGCTGTTTCTTCTTTTTTTGGCCTGACTTGCCATGACAGGTACTGGTAGAGAGAGCGAGGAGGGAGAACCCAATTATCGTATACTTTGATGATCGTTTCAAGCCAGAAAAACATGACAAGATTTTGCGGATTTCTTGCTAATTTTATGGAGTACGTGGAGTTTTCCTTTAGATGCTAATGCCGCAGGAAAATGGGGAATAAAGATGAAGTGGTTGCTACTCGAAAGAAGCTTTCAGAGATTAAGCGGTTATGTTTAGGATTTTATATTTAAATTGCCTATCTCTTATATTCAATATTATTTTCTTGTAACCTTTTGCTAGCTTTATTTAATCTTTTCAAGGCTACCCATATATCACTTTCTTTCTTTCCCTTCATACATCATACATTCATCGTGCCCCTACATTCATTCGCTTTTGTTTTTTTCCTTTTTTGTTCTCTCTGTGTGTCGTCGTGTAATGCTCATTAAAAGTCCCCCGTATGGTATTTGGGTCATAAATAAATTTTCAATTTTATTGTGCAGTCACCGAGGCTGAGTGACACCTAGACAAAATGCCTCATGTTCTCTCACTCTCCTTCTCCCGCTCTCTCCCTGTTCTTGCTCACCCTTTCCCTTTTCACACTTGGATAAATGTTATTTATGTATTTTTAAAATTAGCTTCACTTACTAATTTGAATGGGTTAAGTTATATATTATGTTGCATAAGGGGCCACTTAACTGGCAACAATTTATTTCAGAATGACTTATTATGACAGTTAAATATTAACTGGTAGTTATGTACAGGTTAAGAAATTGTCGAGAAATTAAATGGAACAGATCATGACCAGAGGAAACACAGTGGTTTGGGGTTTTTCAGGATAAACAATCATTTAATCAACGGTTAATATATTGGTTAATCTACGGTTCATTTAATTTCAAATTATCTGGTGGTTAAGTTTAACAGAGTATTCAACAACTAACTGGATATTTAGAAAAGAACATGAAGTAAAAACAATTATTTTCCTTTTAAATGCTACCAAGCATTTAATTTTGGGTTTATTTACGAAAAATTCTAGAAACTAAATTGTAGTTAAGTTGATCTTAACTGATAATCAACATTAAGAGACTTTTAGCGTAACCAACACCTTAACTGGAGATTAAGAAACCAAAGCAAAGCGACACAAATTTACTACAATTTTTTCATACTTTTAATACTTTTGAGATGTACTTCCCCATTTTTAGGAAGTTTATAATTTTCTGAAATATTACCTATTACCTATTAAGTTCTTCTTTTTCGACGAGTGTAACCTCTCTCTATGCTTTTTTATTTTTGTAATTCTCTACACACATCAAATGTTCCGTTTCGACAATTACACGTAAATAGATTTGCCGAGAGGACGGGGAGGAAGGGCTGCTAGTGGGCATAAATCACTTTTCTCTGTTCCGCTCTTGTTGGATTTCGTATTTAATTGATTTTACACCTAACAAATGGGGGCTGGCGGGGGGCCAAAGCTTAGCCCGCTGTCCACGTGACATTTGTCGCCGCCGAGAAGGTAAACATATCGAAGTGCACGTGACTCGTGCGTCAAGGGGTTAAGCGGTGTGAGTGTAAGTGTAACTGTGACGGGGCAATTTTCGGTTGACACAGTTTTGCGGGTTTTTCTTTCGGATTCTTTGACTTTCGATTAGGTCAAAAGCTAAGAAAGATTGTTGTGGAGAACCTTAACTGTAGGTGATCGCCCAGGTAGTGGGAAATTCAATGAGTTTTGATAGCGGTAACATGAAATGTTACATGAAATGCAGTTGATGTTGATTGATAGGCAAAGATTTGGACTTAAAGGGTTTGAAAAAGGTAAGAAAAATTAGAAAAGGTAGAGATTGATGGTTTAAAAATTAAGAAATACTAAATACTATATTTTAATGTGGTTGTATTTAAGTTCATAAATATTTTTAATACTAAAAAATAATAATAATATAAATCTACGTTCACCTAAAATTATGTTCTGATATGATATCATAGCGGAAACATAAAAGAAAACTTTATTTTTGATGGATTGCTAAAAATTGAGAAATAAAGAAAATTATATTGATGTTAAAATGATAGAGTGTATGTAAATATTACGATATTAAAAATGATTTATATGGGAATTACTAGAAATAGATAGCGAAAACATAAGAGAAAACAAATGGGAGCTTGATTGATAGAAAGGCATTGGAATACAAATAGTTTTGCATGGTTGACAAACTTCAAACAGATATAAACAGTTTTTCACATAGAAAAGCCTCTTGGAATATAATTACATACTCGTTTTTAGTTTCCTTCAAAGGAAATACGTTTTTACCACCACTTTAAAGCTAATTTAAGGGCCCCTGCAATCCTTTCTCAACTCTCTGATTTATGTCTGATTTATGTCCGACTACCCATTATCCGGGGGCTCTTGCAACGCCCGCAGCCATTTAGATCATCATTACGGACGGCAGCAAGCTGTTCGTATTACGATTATGATTATTTCCATTATACGACCTTCGAGCCAAGCCAAAACAGACTCCATCGAGCCATCGAGTATAAAACGCTTCTTATACGACCCATATATGCCCCCGCGAGATGAGCTCGAGGGCTGTAAATCTTTTATCAAATCAGCTAAATCTGCCACGCCTCTAATTAAGTGTGTGCCGAGTGCGGGGGCGTGGCACTTGTGTGGGTTGGGGGGCCGTGAGGGGCTGAGGGACACTTAGGGGTGGTGTACTTAAAGTCCAACTTCAATTTTCCGCGGTGGTTCCCTTCAAAGTACCTCGGTAGTCGTAATAAGTACAAGGGTATATTATATTTGTATAAATTGTAGTTACATAATTTTTTAAAGGAATTAAGATTAAGTAAATTGGTAATAATCTCTCTAAGATTTGATAAGGAATTATAAGAAATATATTGGAAAATAATTGAAAAGAAAAGAAACTTTAAACAAACAAAATTGTATTCAAAGTGAACACCGAACAAATGAACAAGCTAACAGAGTGAATAACTGTGTGAACAACTATGTAAACAAATGGATGAATAACAGAGGGAACAACAAGTGATTAACAGAGAATTACAGAACTAAATGATAATACCTGCATTAAAAACTGAATGAATAAAGTATTTAGTTCACTTTATTCATTCAGTTTTTAATGCAGGTATTATCATTTAACAACTGACCAAAATGAACAACTTTATCTTGTTCATTTCTTGGTAATAAAGTTTTTTAGGAATATACTTCATATTATTTTATGTAATTTTTTCCTCAAACTAATTAAAACATACAATAAAATGTATAATCATAACCGCATTCTTCAGTTTCTTGATAAGTTTGTTGCCAAAATGTAGGCAATGATTTTCTGCCAGCTAAGTACCCGGTACTTTCATAGTCGAGGCCCTCAACTGTGCCCAATCCCTACTTATTTTATCTGTTGCGGCTGCTGACTGCTTCTGAGTTTTTATGGAGCACCTAAAAGCGATTTTTATGGCATATTTAAAATTGTATTTAAATTTTCCAAGGAACTAGAGGTGAGCTGTGGCATGAAGTGGATGGGATTCGTGTGGAGTGAAGAGTGAACTGAAGTGGGTGGGAAATGGGTGGCTTTCGCTGGTGTGGCGTCACGCATTTGAATATTATAATTGTGGAGTTTTTCAGTGCGATGACGACGTCGTCGACGACGACGACGACGACTGATTCTTTGTCTTTTGCTCTTCCGGGGTTGAGAGTGCTCCGTCTCCCTTGCTCGAACTCCAACTCTAAGGGTGGCTCCTAGGGGGTGTAACTCTGTAAGCTATTCCCTTCGCCCCCCGGCCGCATATATCTACATATATTTTATGCCGCTAACAATCTCATTAAAATTTTATGCGTATGCGTCTGAAGGCAAGAGTCTGCTCGCTGGCATTCCTCCTCCTAAAGGTGATAATGGGGTCTGGCGAGAACTTGGGCGAAAGGCGTCTAAATTGCTACAATTACGTTTAAAATGTGTGCCGATGATGAAGATGGAGCATAGAGAGGGGGAAAGGAGAGGGAGTAGCAATAGTGAGAAGAACTAAGATGGGACTAATTGCCTTAATTTATTGCTTTAGGCATAAGTTGTGCCCTCCATTTGGCAATAGAGATATTTCCACCTCCTGAAAGGTGTTGCTCTCTGTAAAGGATATTGAAAAATAAAATAAGAGGATAGGACACAGACATAAAAATAAATATTACAGCCTCTTTAACTTAAAATCTTAACTAAAAGTAAGTAAATACATACAAATCAATATTTTTCTTCAATTTAAAATCGTTTTTCTTTTGATTTATGGAAACTCTTTAAAAAAAAAAAATGGTTATGACAACTTTGCTTTAATAAATACTCTCAGTATTTTTCCAGACACATTCTAATTAATTCTTAAAGACCCAAAATAATTTGGAATGCCAAAATAAATGTATTTGCAGCACACACAAATCAAGAAAAATGTATAATTAACACATGTCCGAGGTGTATATTATTTTTATTTATTGCAAAATGCTTTACAATGCGACACGCCTGAAATTCCTACCCGAAAAGTGTCGGAAAATTTTGTGATGAACGTATTTTAAATATTCGCGACGTGGAAATATAAATATATATATTCTTCGAGAAATAGCCAGAATGTGCACATGTTTCTTGCTTCAGCCTCCTTGGCTGCATTTAGCGGTGGCGCCGCGGCATTCGCCGTTTGTTGCGCTTTAATTGCCAAATGGTTCAAGGCCGTTTGCCGTCTTTTGCAAGTGGATTTCGCTGTAGACGCCAAATAAGAAAACAGCAAAAACAAAAAGTTTAACACATTTTTCGGTGGAGAGGGGACGAGTTCTCGATGACAGACCAAGGAGGCTTATAAGTGCACAGCCGCCGCCGCCGACGTCTGGTCACCTTATTGGACCACTCAGCCATTAAGTGGGTCAGAAGTTGGCCCGCGGAGGCCTCAATGTCCATTGGCGAATGGAAAGCCGAAAACGTTTACAAAGGCAGCGAGAACAGCAATTAAAACATGGTTGGGCAGCCAACTTCAAGGTCGGAGCCCCAGTAACAACAGCTGACAACGAAAAGCGCAGTTAAAGTCCTGAGTCAACATTTAATTTAAAGCATATGTATATTTTGTTTTTTATCCTTAGAACACGGTGCTTGACTTGGGCATTGTGTATGTGTTGCTTTAGTATTCCAGATTGGCAGTATTTCTCCTTAAGATATACTCAATGGGATGTGTGTGTCAATATACTTTGTTTTTTTATTCTATGCTTTCCACATATAATACTATATGTAGATTTTGCTTTGGTACCCCAGAGCATGTGTTATAGTATTTCTCCTGGAAATCTTTTATAGGAATGTGTATATTTTGTGTATTTTTTACCCTAAGCTCGTAGTGCTTAGCCTCAGCGATGTGTAGGTTTTGCTTTAGTATCAACGAATACCAAGCAAGATCTGCTCTAGAAAAATTATTTAAGGCTAGTGTACATTTTGCATTTTTTTTCCCAAGCTCGTAGATTTTATCTCCAACGATGTGTAAGTTTTGCATTAGTACTCCAAAGCTCGCAATATTTCCCCAAAAAAATTTCTAAAGGCATGTGTATATTTTGTTCTTCTCGTAGCGATGTGTAATTTTTGCTTTAGAGTCTCTTGGAGGCATGTTTATATTTTGTTTTTTAAACCAAAGCACGTTTTATTTGCTCTCAGCGATGTGTAGGATTTGCTTTAGTATCAATAATCCTCCAACAATTCCCTAAGTCATGTGTATATTTTGTTCTAATATCCTAAGCACCCCCGACAGCCCTCGAGTCTGCATAAAAGCTCCTTCTAGCTTATAAATATTTACAGCTTAGCCTTCCGGCTCAACCTTTGTACAGTTTTTATGGTTGATCTCCGTTTAGAGTCCGCCCAGGATCCATTGCTTGCTTTCTTTGTCGCCATTGAAGTGTTTGCCATTCCTGATTTTCTCCGGACACCATCACAACCAGCCCGTGGACCGATTCCAACTGGCAATGACTTGCTGTAAACAGGCAAAGCCACATCCCCAGACACGGCCCCATGTCAGCACAGCCGTCGAAGGAGGAAATTGAATTGCAGTCATGATGTTGACATTGCGTGCAACAAAATAACCCGAGACGCAGGGCGGCCAACCACTCAGCTCTCCTCTCTCTTCGTCCTCCTCTCTCTCTCAGGATATATCGTAATGTAATTCCCCAGAGTAACCCGCAGCAGCTTCGGGGGATTGGGATTGGGAAATGGGACTAGGACTAGGATTCGGTGGTAGAGGAGAGTGTGTGTACGCGTGCATTGACATAAGATACATTATTGCAAATTGTTTCGATTTCATAAGAAATTTTCCACAACAAATCCTTGAACGACATTTTCGCCAGTCCGGGTGCCAGGAAGTCAAGGGGGTCGCCTGCCACTGCGATTGCGACATGCAATCACATGTCGTCCCCCTCGCAACTCTTTCGCAACACGCCGCCCCTGGCATTCTCACACATTTTATTTCATTTGTCGAGCATTTGTTTCGCTTTTTCTTGCCGGCCCTCTTGCTGCTGCTTTTTTTTGTTTCGAAGCAAGTCCTGCCGAAGGATCACTTGCTCTTGGCTGCTGCCCAAACGGAGAAGGAGGAGGAGGAAAATATAAGCGAAAAGCCTTTTTCCAGCGTTTTTCATTTAGCAAAATGAGCAGCGCAACGCAAGAACTTTTCACCAAGGCGAAAAAAAAAATCAATGAGAAATGCGGCCAAAAAGGAAATCATTTGTTATTGAATCCGGCTCAGCAGCAGGGGAGTGTGGGAAATGGGCTAGGGGAAAGGAGAAAGGGGTTTGAGCAAGTCAAGGGAATTGAAGTTCAGCTAAGTTAAGCAAGTGCCTCAAATAGAGCAGAGAATCTGCTTAAAAATTGAGCGTTTTAAATTTAATAAATAGCCAAGGGTTTTTTTTAAATATATATCTTAATAGATTGTATAGATTTCAAGGTTCTTTTTAAGCTTCATCTTCCCTTAAGGACCCCAGATAATTTTGTAAGAAGTAAACCCCTTCGCAGCTCGAATTAAACTATTCCTTTTCATCTTCATCCTCGGCGGGTTCAATAGATTGAACAAATTCGAAACTTGTCAAACGCTGGACAAGCTTTTGGGAGCCCTGACATGGTCAGAGGACACTATCCGTTCCCTTGGTAGAAAGAACCTTGGAGCTCTGTCTCTTCAGACGACACATAATCAGCAAGGATGTGCCCGGGACTGTCTTACATGATTTACATTTTTCGTCCATTGAAAATTCTATTTTATGTGGAACTTTGCTTAACAGTTGTGTTCCCCCAACAGAAGCAAGGCAACCGAGGGGTTGTGAGAGCCATAAAAGCGGCAAGCCAGGATATCATGTGAAGATACGTAGATACCCTGGATAAGGAGAGTTTTGAAGAAGATATGAATTCGCATTAATTTTAAAATTTTTAAAAATAATATATTTATTTATTCTAAAAAAAAAATGAGACATTAGCTTTTAAAACGAGTTTTTATGATTTGTGTGGGTGGGTGTGGGTGTGTTCCAATTTTAAAATAAACTTTATCTACTTAAAATCTATAAGAATGGTGTTACCAAATATGGTACTTCTAGCTAATATAGTTTTTAAGATAAAGGTGTTTGTCCGTATAGACGGACAAGAAACTGACGGACAGTCTTTACTTATGCTTTAAATATAAAGTTAATATTTATTTTTACGGCAAAAATCAAATCAATGAAATCATTTAAAATTTTAATACAAATCTCTTGTTAAATAAATATTACTCTAACTAATTTCTTAATTTTCCCAGGGTATCTCCCGTGTCGTTTCCCACCTTCCAGAGCCACCTCTCACTCTTTGCAGTGGAGCGTCTGTTGCTACAAGCAGATCATTTCCTTGTTAACACGCCATAAAAGCTGTCACAACATGTATATGTCGATAAGTCCCGGGTTCAAGCCACCCAAAGTCGAGTGTCAAACGGGGGAATCCCCGCCCAAAGGCCAGACACATCCATGCCTTGGCTTGGCATTGATTCCGAAGGAAGTCCGAAAAAAAAGAGAAGAGATGCTTTTGGGCCTCGCCAAACCAATTGCCAGTTTATTACTTACAATTTATTGGGAAGGACAACAAGGAGCAGAGGACTACACCCCAGCCAGAAAATATAAATAAATACAAATAAAAGCAAATAAATGGCGAACACAAAATATTGTATTCATGCGGCGAGGACGAGCCGAAGATGAAAATGTACGAAAAGAAAAAGGAAAATCCCCCGCAGACAAAGGGTTGATTTTTTTGGGTAACTAAAATGCACTGGGAAATATTTCTTATGTTTATTAAAATTATTAAACATAAGAAATCAAAGATAAACCTTTTTCGGGGCTAGAAAGGAGAAAGGAGAACCTATAATTTAATTATTTATTTCTGGAATATTATTTCATATTTTTAAGCCTCAAAACATTAAAAATCTAACGTGTAGGGTGACATCAAAGTCGTGGGTGTTCCGCAGTTGGAATCCCAGCATTCCTTTTCCATTGAACAACGCAGTTTTTATTTCTCCCTTTTTTTTTGTAAATCATATTAAACGAATTACGATGAATTATTGCCCACAATCCCATACGAGGGAGGCGCTGCGCCACTGCTGCTGCATTATTATTTTTATTTATTTATTCTGCATTTATTTATGCCATTTAAATATTTTAAATGACGCTATTTTTCACATTTTATTACCAATTTATTTCTGCTACGCGAATGACCAAGGCAAGGCTGTCCTGCCCGGCCTGCCCCCTGGAAAGTTCACTGCATTTATTATCCGAATATGGGAGGCTTGATACATATACAACTTATATAATATAAGTATAAGTGCATAATTATTTGTTTATAGTTTGTTTTAATAGCCAAACCTGAGCGAGTGCCAAGCATAAACTTTCCCTCCACGCAGGGTTTGTATTTTAATATTTATTTAAGTCATTTTTGCTGCGTGTTTTATTAGTTCCTTTTTTTTTGCGGCTCTTGCGCCTGACATTTAGTTACTTTTCTCGACATTTTCCTTTTCTTGTTTTTTGCGTTGCGTTTTATATTTTTGCATTTTACTAAGTGCACTTTAGATGGGGAGGGGAAGGGAGTGTCAGGTACAGAGGTCAATGCAGGCATAATTACCTGACTTACCTGACTGACTGACTGACTGACTGACTCTGGAGACTTGCTGGCAGACAGCGACGGCGGTGAGCGCCGTTAATATTTTCGCCAACTCATTAACATTTTAATACGACTCTCGACTCTCGCAGCGGCGACTCACATAAATTAAGTCGCGTGGACAACGCTGCGTATGGGGAATGAGCGTTGAGGCGGCGCGAATTTCATCATTCAAAGGTCGCGTGCGCTTGCTCCGATCACTTCCAAGTCTTATGGCATATATAGCTTTTTTCGATTCGGTGTAACGATCTGAACTTGCTGGGAGAATTGGATGATGTAAGTTTAGGTAAAATACACTTTTTATACAGGTACAAGGGTATTAAAACTATGTCCGTCTGTCCGTTTGTCCGTTTGTCCGTTAGTTTGCATGAACCCCTATATCTCAGAGACTATAAAAGCTAGATCTACAAAATTTTGGTGCAACATATTTATGGGTAGGGGGTAAATTAAGATTAATTTAAATTTTGGCCACGCCTACTACCGCCCACAAAAATCACAAAAAAGGCCAACTATTTTATTTTTAATTATTAGTTTATATTCATTCATTTATATTTTAATTAGTTTCTTAAAGATTTTTTATATTTTATTATTCTTTATATTTTTTTTACAAATTTTAAAATATTTTTTAACCTATAGGAATTTTATAAACTTCATAAGAATGTCATAAATCCTTGTTTACTTCCAACAATAAATCATAATTCCTCATAAATCCCTTGAAAACAATAAAGTATTTGTAATAAAAATAATCTCTTTCATTCCAGGAATATATACCGATCGAAGTTCGACGTTCAACGGATATATCCACTTGACATGCGGTTATGCGGTTATTCCCCGAACCGAACCGTTCAAGGGTGCCAGTTTATATGGTAGACTTGGGAAGGAGGGGCGGTGGTAAACACTCGCATATCAGATATCTGGTGCCGACTTATCGGACTGTTGCGGAACATAACCGCAGCAGTTCTGTGTAAAAAACTACTTGTTTACATTTTCGATATCGTAACGGATGCGATAATGCCTAGCCCTATTTCGATTCTAAATGCATTTTTATATACGCCGGTGCCTGGGCACTACTATTTGCTGATATTTCGTATCAATTACGTACCATTGTGTCCTACCATATGGTGTGGGTTCTACGGATTAGTTTACAAATATTTTCACGGGATTTAGCTGGTAGTAATCAAAGGCTTTGGGGTATAAGGTGTCGCGGTGTAGAGTTGTTTATGGATTACATTGTGGGAAAAGTGAGATTTTATTTATGTTAGAAGATATTTTTCGTAGTTAGAAGCTTAGTTACCTTACTAAAGTTAGGCTTATACATATTTTTAAGAACTTAACAAAGATTATTCTGAAATTATAATTATAAAACAATATGTAAATATATTCAAAATAATCTTATATATATTTATTTATTCCTCTAGGGTTGTCAACCTTTAAAGGTATTAAAAACCAGTGACGTTACAAGTATCTCTGTACCCATTCGTCCATAGAAATAGTTTCCCTCCAGTATTTAATTTATTTAAAAAGTGTTTCGCCGACTGTTGCTTAGCTTGCACTTTGAACATTATTATCATAATCGATTGACGTCAATTTGTATTTGTTTTCGAAACGAGTATTTAAAGAAAATAAAGGGGGGGCCTGGAGGCGATCATCGGGTCGTTTGTTGATCTCCGTTTAGATCGTTATGCGTTTTGTTTTGTTTCTTATTTTTTGTGTGCTTTGAAATTAAGTTTCTAGCTATTTATAAATTTTTTTGAGCTAAAAAAAAAAGAAATAATATTGGCGAATTTTCGCCGCTCGCTGTGTGTTGGCCTCGACAGATTCGCGGAATTCATTTATCAGAACCGAACATTTGTTATTGTTGCTGCCGCTGCGGTTCAATTGTTTCGCTGTCGTAATTTATCTATTGGGGGAGAGGAAGTGAGAGTGAGCGGCACATGTTTTGATTATTTTTATGAAAATTAAAATGCGTTTGCCTTGTAATTAGCCCCGGAGAGGAGAGTCACGGAGCCACGCGCTCTTCCAGGAAACATTCGATGCGCTCATTGCCATTTCGGTTTCGGGAGGGAGCTGTGTGTCTGCCACTTTGGCCTATGATGATGATGTCGATGATGAGGTAATCTTCGCCGGCAACATTTTGGCAGCTCAATTTGATTTTGCAATTAGCAGTTGTGGCCCTGGGACTCATATTCCCAGCCCAACCCAGCCCATCCCGTTGCCATTGCCATTCCAAGATTCTGACTCACTTTCCCGTGCCGTGCGGAATTCCATATTGTACACTTGTTTTCTCCTTCACATGCGGGCATCTGTACTCTTTATCAGGTGCATGCTGTACCCAACACACCTGGGAGCACCTGCACTGGAAAAGCAATGCGATAGGAGAACCAGCTGTTGATTAAAGCTGCTTTCGCCACTGATTGAATAAGCAAATGTGTTTGTTTAAATGCTTTTTTGCATATAATAAGTACGGGCTATAAAATTCTAATTTACTGACTTTATTTAAATATATTTATTAACTATAGTGGACAATATAGAAATCTACTAAGAAGATAATTCAAGCAGGGTTGGGCACGAAACGCCTAACTTGGAGCTTGGTGACAAAAAGCTCATCTGTGCGCAACTGACCCAATCTCTGAGAGCCACCAGACCCCCTAAGCGCCCATCCCTGTTTGACAGAATAACATTTAAAATAAGTTAATTTAACACTGTGTCAAATAAATAATTAATAACCTTTATTAAGCCTTTTAATTCCATCTTTGTTGCCGTTTTAAGCAAACTTATGCCCACATCTGGCATTAATGTATTCATCGACTCGGCCTGTGTGAATCTGCAATCCGATACGGATACACATTTCTGTGAATATTAATATATTCGATTAAACACCACATTCATCTGGCTCGGATTTTATTTTAAAAATGTGTTTCAAAGAATCGTGTTTAAAAATAATACCGAGAAATGTGCAACTCGAGAATGGTGTGGCATAAATCAATTCTGGGACTAATTAAAAACATGTTAATTGCATCAGCTGGCAGTGAATATACGTGGGCTGCTATATATATTTCTGGCCTAGGCAACACTAAGTGTTGTTAGGTGGAATCAGACATTTCCATTGAAAAGTTCGACATTTTTAAGCATAAACGTACTCAGAACGGTTTGACGTACGACTATCATTTGTGTTGTTTACAGTTACTTAAAAAAATCAATATCGCAAAAAAATGGACTTAACTCGTGAACATTTTCGTGCGATCATTTTTCACAACTTTCGGCGTGGATTATCACGACAAGAGTGCAGCGATGAACTTAAATCTTTGTATGACTATGAAGCACCATCCTATAGCACTGTGAAAAACTGGTACAACGAATTCAATCGTGGCC
>VNKF01002091.1:0-12133 GCA_008044355.1 Drosophila lacteicornis
TAACCCATTATGTGCCATAAAGTTATTGGTTGCGTTCACTAGAACAACATGATAACTGATCACTGATGGATTTCATACGATAGTTGTGCTGAATGAGCATGATTACTAATCATGATGCAAACATTTGTCCCATCATGATCAGGATTAAAAAAAAAAAAGGACTTCTTTTAAATTTAAACTATATTAAATTTCCATCGATTGTTTTAAATTTTATTGCATTGTGCACGTCTCTATATGACTCTACATGATTTCTTACATAAATGTAAGAATAGTGCATGTAAAAAATTAGGTATATATGATCTTTGCTACTAATTTTAATGAGTAATATCTCGAGAAAGCGAATTTTCCCAGTAATGTGTTTTATACCAAAAGTTGAGAAATTTCAAGGGCTATATGGCCTTGAGTGCCTATCAAAATCGTTAGAGCCATTTTTAAGAAAACTTCAAAAACTTAAAATCAAAAAATTTATTTTAATTATAAATTCTTAAATATTATATTTAGATAAATTATTTTAAGGCAAAGCTATTATCATTTCAAAATACCTTTCTAACGACATATAGCACGTTTCTGTAGCTTTAGTCGTTTATAATGGGCGCGGGAAATCTAGCTTTTTTAGCTGTTTTCCCGCCAAACTAACGGGAAACCCTAAAAGTCGTAAAACAAAAAATGTTTAGCTCGAGCTGTTTAATAAAATAAAAGTAGTTCCTGGACTCTAAAACAAAAAATCTTGTTTATTGAATATCTTTTGAACGGAGTTTCGGATCAGGATTATCAAGGTGTCATTCGACGCGTACTTAAAGCTAGATCACAACAACATTAACAATTTGGGGATTTTTGCTTCACAGGCCCCAATAGCTCCAATTTTTAAAATTTTCAATTTCGCACTTTGACTCTCATTTCTCCTAAACTAATCCGGGTTTGAAAAATCTTATTATGCAGTTTCAAAGAGGTTTACAATACCTTTCGATCAAGATATAAATGGTTCTGATCGGACTATCGTAGCAGATTTTCAATTTTACGGCTGTATATACAAGTAGTAGTCTCCTTGCGCACCACAGTCTCGGTGCTCATCGTCACAACGTGGACTGCCGTCCGCAGTGATTTCCAAGACTATAAGAGCTAGACCCACAAATTTTGGTGCAGATGGTATTATAATTTTTCCATGATATTTCCAACGCAGTGAAGGAGGCTTCTCTAACCCCATAAAGTATATATTTTTTGACCGCGTCGATCTATCTATGTCCGTCTGTCTGTCTGTCTGTCTCTACGCGAACTAGTCTCTCAGTTTTTGAACTATCAAGCTGAAAATTTCAGCATTGTCTTATTTCTTTTGCATCCAGTATTTATGTATGCCGGAGCCACTATATCCTATAGCTGTCATAGGAATGATGGCGAAAATAACGTAAAAAAAAAGAAAGGAAGCTAGCTTCGGTAAGCCGAAGTTTGTTTACCCTTGCAGTCTGCAATTGGATCATTGAAAGTCGACATATTTCGGTAAAATTGAAAAATTAAAAAATGTTTTTTACATTTTACATTTTAAATGTAGAATTTTACATGTTCATATAAATCAACCGATCCACAATGGGGTAACAGAGCCAGTTTTGGCGCTTAATGTTAAACTAAAATTGTAGATTTCGCAAATTTTTGATGCCAACTTAAAGTACATCTAATACCATTTCATTTTCTATAAAAGATTTTGATTTGTGTTTTACACAACCACCACAATCCTTTTACAAAGATGCACTCTTTTTTCCAAGTTTTAGATGAAAATAAAAACTACACTTTTTCTTCATTTTTAAATATATGTTTCAAAAAACCTGCTTAAAACAAGTAAGAAAGCTACAGTAAGAAAGCTACAGACTGTGCTCGACTGTGAGATACCCGATACCTAAACGTTTGCGCTTCACACTAAAAGGCAAATTAAAATTGTACATACATACATTGGCGCCATTATAACGCACGGCCAAGGCTCGAATGCGCCACCTGTCGGCTACAGCTTGCAATAGCAGTGCCTTAGGGCGGTGTGTTAAAATTCTAACCTTATTGCTAATATCTCCCATGTTTATCATCCGATTTTACTGAAATTTTCAGGAAACGTCCGCTTTATTTTATACATTTTTTGTATTTATTAACTTTTACCCGAAAAAAAACGAGTATAGCTTATTTAACGTTTTTTATGATTTTTGAGGGCGGAAGTGGGCGTGGCCAAATTTTAAAACAAACCTGATCTGCGTGCAACAGACAATGTTGTCACCAAATTTGGTAACTCTAGCTCTTATAGTCTCTAAGATCTGTTGTTTCACACGGACGGACCGACGGACAGACGGACATGACTAAATCGACTCGGCTGTTGATACTGATCAAGAATATATATACTTTATGGGGTCGGAGAAGCCTCCTTCTGCCTGTTACATACATTCTCGGTTGGCACAAACTTATAATACCCTTGTACCCTATGGGTACCGGGTATAAAAATAAAAGCTTTGGTATGCCATAAAAATATCTGACGTATAAACTAATTTTGAATTATCATATAATGCTTAAATATTATTATAGTATATTTAAAAAAATATATTTGTTAAATCTTAAATTAAGCTTTATTTCAACAGAACTATAGAGAATTCTCGGAAGTGCCGGGATTCCCCGTCTCCATATTTTAGTGAAAAATACTATTTGCTATAAACTTTCATATATGTACAAATAGAGGTACCCTTTTGTGCCTTTTTCGAGAAAATCGATTAACAGTTTCCTAACTTCAAAAAAGACAAATTTCCCGAAACTTTTTAATTTGGTATTTACCATTTAAAGAGATAATTTTCCAAACTTAAATCGTTTTCTATGTCAATTTTGGTCCCAGAATTCGAATCTGGCGTTACTTTTATAGTTAATGAGTTATTGGTATAAGTTTAAGAAACTAAGGGTCCCATATCAAACTAGCTTCTGTGAGTAAAAAACCTAATTAATTTAAAACAATTGTAGCTTAAAATGTTGTTTTCTTAATACGTTAAGTTATTAATACACAAAAAAGGTTAACAGTAAGGCAAAAGCTGGTAAATACTTACTTCAAGTTTTAAAATTTTATTAGAATAGCTAAATTTTTAGCTATCGCATTGCCGTGTATTGATCAAATTAAATTGCGTGCGAAAATAAGACGATGAATTTACACTAATTCATACACATACAAACAAATTATAATAATTTAATTTAAAATCTTCTTTAAAATGAAATTTGAACTAAAAAAATATTTTTATATTTAAATTATTTTTAAAAATTGTAATTTTGTATATTTAAAATTGGTTTAAACTACTAATTGCTACCTAATTTTCAGCGAGTATATCGTAAAATAATACCATTATAGCATATTCTAATTTTACATAATTAAAACAAAAAATGTACCTATTTTAAATATTAAAAAAATTTTGTGGTAACTAAGTTTTTTTTATAAGTAAATTAAACTTGATAAGAAAAAATTACAATGGCTCCTCTATCACGCTTTGTTGATCGCCATTTTGATCTCTGTTATATGGTCTCATATATACTATCTGGAACAGAAAGAAGGCTATCTGTTATTCAGATTGCTTAAAAACTGAGAGACTACAGACGGACAGATGGACAGACGGACATGACTAAATCGACTCGGCTGGTTATGCTGATCAAAAATATATATACTTTATGTGGTTTGAGATGCTTCCTTCACTGCGTTGCAAACTTCTGGACAATTATAATGCTAGGTGTGTTCAAAAAGTATAGCGAATTTTGTATTTTTTCAAAAATTATTTTTGTATTCATGAATATCTATTTTGTCCCCTTCAAAGTAATCCCCATGAGATATTATACACATGTGCCAACGGTTTTTCCAATCTTCGAAGCAGTTCAAAAAATCTCTTTTTGTTTTTATCTTGTTCAGCTCCTCCTTCGATGCCGTCTTTATTTCGTCAAGCGTAGCGTATCGTCGTCCTTTCATGGGCCTCTTCAGTTTAGGCAACAAGAAAAAGTCACAGGGGGCCAGATCTGGGGAATACGGTGGCTGCGGCATCATTAGTGTGTTGTTTTTGGCCAAAGCGCGGCTTGAGGACAAGCAACGATGTGTGAGCAGGGGCGTTATCGTGGTGCAAAAGCCAATTTTTGTTATTCCACAAATAAGGCGTTTCTGGCGGATTGCTTCGCGCAAATTGCGCATAACTTGCAGGTAATATTCCTTATTGACCGTTATACTCTATGACAAGAACTCATGATGCACCACGCCCCTGCAATCGAAGAAAACTGTCAGCAAAACTTTCACATTCGATCGAACTTGGCGCGCTTTTTTCGGTCTTGGCTCGTGCGGCAGCTTCCATTGAGATTATTGAGCTTTGGTTTCCAAGTCATAACCATAAACCCACGATTCGTCACCAGTTATGACCCTCTGGGGCAAATTTGAGTCGTCGCGGACAGAGTCCAACATCTCATTAGCAATGTTTATGCGATGCTGTTTTTGGTCGCAATTGAGCAATTTTGGTACGAATTTCGCGGCGACCCGTCTCATGCCCAAATCATTGATAAAAGTCGAATGGCACGAGCCAATCGATATGTTTAGGTCCTCAGCAACTTCTCTAACGGTGATTCGACGATTGGCCAATACCATTTTCTCCACTTCATTGATTTTTTCGTCTGTTGTTGAAGTGGGTGGGCGTCCGGCACGCTCTTCGTCGTTCACATCTTCTCGGCTTCTCGGATCTGCGATGCATGTTCTTTGATCCATTTTTTTGAATAGGTAAAAATCGAAGACGATCCAAAACACGTGCAAGCAAAGCAGCTGTCAACAATAAGGTGAACATTCAAATTGGCCGAGCTTGTCGGCATAAGTGAGAGAAATGAGTACCAACATAACGCCACAAAAAAATTCGAATATACGTAACCCGCGAAAAGTCAAAATTCGCCATACTTTTTGAACACACCTCGTAATCTGCAAGGGTATACAAAGTCGGACTTCCTTGTTTATACCCGGTACCCATAGGGTACAAGGGTATTATAAGTTAGTGCCAATCGAGAATGTATGTAACAGGCAGAAGGAGGCATCTCCGACCCCATAAAGTTTATATTTTCTTGATCAGCATCACCAGCCGAATCGATTTAGCCATGTGTTGGGAAACAGATCTCAGAGACTATAAGAGCTAGAGTTACCAAATTTGGTGAAAACATTGGAATCTGTTGCACGCAGATAAAGTTTTTTTTTTTATACCCGGTACCCATAGGGTACAAGGGTATTATAAGTTTGTGCCAACCGAGAATGTATGTAACAGGCAGAAGGAGGCATCTNCCATAGGGTACAAGGGTATTATAAGTTTGTGCCAACCGAGAATGTATGTAACAGGCAGAAGGAGGCATCTCCGACCCCATAAAGTATATATATTCTTGATCAGTATCACCAGCCGAGTCGATTTAGCAATGTCCGTCTGTCCGTCTGTCCGTCCGTGTGAAACAACAGATTCAGAGACTATAAGAGCTAGAGTTACCAAATTTGGTGACAACATTGGAATCAGTTGCACGCAGATCAAGTTTGTTTTAAAATTTAGCCACGCCCACTTCCGCCCTCAAAAATCATAAAAAACGTTAAATAAGCTATACTCGTTTTTTTTCGGGTAAAAGTTAATAAATACAAAAAAATTAATAAAATAGAGCGGACGTTTCCTGAAAATTTCAGTAAAATCGGATGATAAACATGGGAGATATTAGTAATAAGGTTCGAATTTTAACACACCGCCCTAAGGCACTGCTATTGTAAGCTTTAGCCGACAGGTGGCGCATTCGAGCCTTGGCCGTGCGATATAATGGCTCCAATGTATGTATGTACAATTTTAATTTGCCTGTTAGTGTGAAGCGCAAACGTTTAGGTACCGGGTATCTCACAGTCGAGCACAGTCGACTGTAGCTTTCTTACTTGTTTAATTTGGCCACGCCCACTTCCACTCCAAAAATTGTAAATTATTTTATTTATACTATAGTCGTAATTTTTCGCTTAAAGTAAATAGGTAAAATAAATAAGTATTTGTGGACGTTTTCTGAAAATTTGAGTTAAATCGGATGATAAACATGGAAGTTATTAAACAATAAATTTTCTGTTAATGCTTATTTTTCTTCTTCTGAGAGGTCACAAAGGTAGTAGCGAAAAAAAGTGTTGCGTGCCTTCGGGCGCATCCTAGCAACATTTGTCTTCATTTGTCAACATTTTATTTTTCCATTTGATTTCAATATATATTTATAAATTTCAAGATATAACTATTTACGATTTCAGAATTACGGTTTTAATTTCAATCAAATAAAAACTCCTCTTAACGAGGTGAGATTAAAGTGACGATGGGACCTTCAACTTCAAAAGTTTCTGTTATCAAATTTTGTGACGATTAATAGTAACGTTAACACCGATTTTAGTAAGGCCTTTCACTCTGACAATCATTCGCTACTGCTTAGGAAACTTGAACTGTTAGGTTTTCCATTTACTTTATTAGATTGGCTTTCCATATACCTACTTCAAAGAAAACAGAGAGTTTTATTCAACAACATATTGTCAAATGTTGTCATTGTTACATCAGGTGTTCCCCAAGGCAGTCACCTCGGTCCTGTCCTGCTTGGTCTGTTCATAAACGACCTGCCAAATATTATTCACAATTCACATGTGCTTATGTACGCGGATGTCGTGAAGCTGTGTTTAAGTCTTACGAGCCCCTTGTCGCACCTTCGGCTTCAGGAAGACTTAGATAACCTCAGTACATGGTGTAACGATAATATGTTGTTCCTTAACCATTCTAAATGAAATTTCATGTCATTTTATCGTATAGACCCTGTCCGTACAAATTACTCGATGGGAAGAAGCGTATTGGAACGTATTTATAAGGTTACCGATCTTGGAGTATTATTTTGCCACGACCTAAACTTTGCCGAGCACATTACCATAACAGTAAATAAAGCTAGGGGTGTACTTGCTTTTGTTAGGTGTTTGTCAATGGAATTTGACGATCCCTACGTAACCAAGCATATTTCTTCTTCACAAGTCCCGCCCATACTTAGTATTGTTGTATTGTATATCAGGTTTATCAAACTCTACTAGAGGCAGTGCAGAAACCATTTCTCTTGTTTGCTTTTCGTGGGTTATTTGAGGGCCCTCATCATCGTCAAATACCACCGTACGCCGCGAGTCTGCGACTCTTAAACATTCCATCTCTCCTGGATGGGAGAACTTGCCATGGAGTTCTTTTCCTGCACAAACTTCACAATTCCGGCCGAATATATTTTTAAAAATATGCATGATAAGCTTTGATAGCCATTATCATTTTCTCGTTCTTTGTACTCATTATAATGAATTGTATCGTCTTTTGTCTTCCGATTGTCTGAGTTTTGAACATATCCTGAATGCATTGTATCATTAATGTGTAATAAATGTTAAATATTAATTGTTTACTATTAGATTAAACGGTATATATTGACAGAGATTTGCTAATTTCTAATAAATGAAATTAAAAAATAGAAGTTTTCACCCCAAAGTAGTCACTAATGTATTCAGCAGTTGCTAGAACCAGTTGTGAAACATACATGTGGTACCTCCGCAAAAGAAATAAGATTAAAAATTCCTGTTTTAATAATTTCGGTATTAATTTAAGCGTTTATTTTAAGATTGTGGAAAATCTTTAATGATGATGATTTAGATGTCAAGGTATATTTTTCCTTGCATTCTTTTACCTCCACTTACTTTCGCGACTATTTAACAAATGACCCTAACAAGCATTGTTATCGAAGGGCCACTTGAGTGTATCGACGTCCGAAAAAAAAAGAATAACAAAGATGATAATGAGGTCCGACTATTAATTATATATAGTTTTTAATGAATAATTTATAATTATAATATAAAATTAGTTTTTCTTTATTAAGAATTTATTTGCGTATGTAAAACGAATTTTTTTGAAGAGTCTGGCAACTTAAAAACTTAATATAGTCAAGAAATAATATATTAAAGAGTACAGCATAAAAAATCTAAAAGAAAAAATGTCAACCAAAATGTTTAGATTTTAGAGTATACTATTTTTCAGGACATCGATTTCCAATAATTTAAGGCTTTATTTTTCAATTAAAAGCACGAGCTCTATTATTAAGGCTTGATTAATTATTCATTATATTTAGGTGCCTCTAGTCCATAAATTCATAATTTTGGAATCATAATAAGATAATTAGACAATAACCGCCACATTATTAATAATTATTATTACTTAGGTTGGTTTCAGTCAGCGCCAAACCTCATATTTTTCTGAAATGTCTAGGTTTGGTCCAATCCGAAGAAGGGTTTCCAACACATCCGACGAAATTTCTGGCAAGTTAATTTGCATGAAGTGGAGTGGCAAACAGAAAAGGGCAGCGAGACAAATAAAGGCGCAACCGGTGAGAGAAATCCCCGACAGGGAAAAGCAAATATTAATCCGCAAAAAGGAATTGTCACAAATTGTGTGCTCGGGCTTTGCCTTTGCACAGGGGCGCAATCCCTGTTGCTTTTGAAGGGGTCATATAATCATGTACAACTCGACCCCTTTTTGGGCAGACTGCTGTTTTTGGAGTTCCGGCCCTTCTGTCCCTTTTACTGTTTGAGCAAACAACAGCTGCAGCTGGTCCAAAAAGGACAAAAAGACTTTGCAGCTCCGTGGGGCGGGTTCGAGCTCACTGATTGTTTCAAATCGCAAGTTTGGCTTACCTTTTGGGGAATTAATTTGCCAAATAAACGCTGACAAAATTCAGAGCACCGGACAAGGACAAAGCCGGGAGCACCGGCCATGAACAGAGATCCAACTAATAGGATTTTGATGATAGTGGCCCGGTTGTGCTTCCCTTTGGCCTAAGCAAGGTCCTCATCCTGGCATTGCAGTGTGGCCGCCGCAATCAATTTTTGGCCAGTTTCTCTTGGCTCTACGTAGCCACATCGCAGAGATGATTGTAGCTCGTGACCCATGAAATGAGTTTTGCCATGTGTGAGAGCGGTGCGAGGGGTGAGTGAAAATGAAATGGGCAAGGAACTGCCAACTGAGCCGAAAAACCAAAAGCTGCGGCACATTTTGTATTCATGACTTTCTTCCCTTTCGCCCCGCAACCCTTCAGAACACAACTGCAAGGGATACAAGCAAAATAGTAAAATATTTATTAAAGGTTTCTTTTAATAGTTAGTTTATAATGTCCCATAAAATCTCTGTAAATAAATTGCAATAAAAAATCATAATGTTATTTAAAATATTTTATCTTATAATAAATGACTTTAAATTTAGGAGTATATACATATGTATAAAACAATTGTTTCATAAATTATCTATAATTAGCAAAATACATATATGTATATTTTAACAATGTTCAGACAATATTTCGAATATACTTATGAGTTTTAAATATATCAATTTGGTCACCAAAACATGTATTTAAAATATAAAACAATTATATTGGAAAATTATGTATCTGCAGCCCTGAATATATATGCGGCTCCCATCTCTTTCCATTATTTTCCCTTGCTCTTTTATACGTCTGAGATTGCGGTGGCATTATAATTAATTTCGGTACCCCAAATATGTAAATTTTTGATTACGATAGCAGTAAACAGAAATGGAAAATAATATACATACATATTTTGCATACGCATTGCTAGCGAATGCAGGATTCCAAAAAAAAAACCGCTTCTGTTTCCCTAAGCGGCTTAAATTGACAGGTTTCCACAAAGTGCGGAGGTGAGGAGATTGACTGCTCTCATCCAGAGCATGTGTGACCATGTTCCGGTCGGCGTCCGTCTGAGTTCATCAACCGAACTGCAACTTTGACTAGCCGAGGCCGGGCAACTCTCGTTCTCTTGTTCTCTAACGTTAGGGGTTTTCCGCGACTTTTAGACTTAAACTTTCAATAAAATTTCATAATAGTTTTTTTTCCATTGCACTGTCAACTTTACATAATATAGCTGCAAAAGGAAGACCTAAAAAAATTACGAAGAAAAAATCACACTAACGAGAGAGAAGTTTTTTCTGGCGTAGCGCAATGCTTTTGGACGGTTTATTTAATTTGCCACCAACGGATCAACTGATTACCCTGCCTGGCAAGGGTTCTGCGAATAGAATGCGACATAGTGTTACCGAAGGGATTTTTTGCGCTGAACATGAATCCAGGCTTGAAAATGTTCCATCACGTCCCGTTTTGATGGATCAGCGGTTGAATACTGGAAAACAGTGTTTTTGGTCATTTTCAAAAAATTTTACAGCCAAACCCTGACGTCCTAGAAACTTTGCTAATATCAGAAACAAAAGGCTGAACCCATTTAAATGAGCCCTTTACCGATTTGATCACATGTACGTTTGGGGGGTTGGTGTGTTTATATATTGGGGTACAAAAAAAAAAATAATAAATGACAAAAATTTTAAGTTTAGCTTATATGCCTTTTCGACATTTTTTAAATCGTCTTAGATCCGTAAACAGCGAATTTAAAACCCTTGAGTGACGCTTTTCAGGCGAAATTGACCAATTTCTAAAAAATGTCCGCAATTTAGATTTTTAAACATTTGTATGGTTACGTACACTCAAAGAAAAAAAAACGTCATAGAATCTATACGATTGTTACATGAAATACTATTGAGTACTAAACATTTTTTAATAAGATGCTTATCTCTTATATAAAATAAAGTGGACATTTTTTGTCGTGTTTCAACTCAATAACGGGCTCATCCAGCTAAATCAAATGTTTAGGCTTTGATCAGACAACTTAGTAGATGGGTTTTGTGATGTTTGCATAAAATTGGTTCAGCGGTTCTTCAGTTATTAGATTTGTTGCAATGCTTACAGGCAGCTGCTTTGATATTATTATCAGGTCAAACATTTCCTGTCGTTCGAATAAATGATGAGTCTCTGCTGCTGCGAGAACCGAGCAATTTTGTATAGCAGGGGTCCGCACCACTACAGTCAAATGCCAACATTGCATTTGTATGAGTGAACATCGAACACTCTATGGCTAGATATGAGAAAAAAAAACAGCTAAAATATATTGTTATATGGCAACAAAATTAGCTATAACCTAAAAACTAGCTATTTAAAGCTAAAAAAAGCTAAATTTAGACACATAATTACAATTAGTCTTCACTGATTCTTCTGTTCTCTTTTGTGCATACTATGCGTGAGCCGCAGCGACGCCGACTGAGAAAAATCCTATCCCGCGGGATAGGGCCGTGCGGACCCCTGGTGTATAGGCTACTCCATGATATAATTATAGGAGGTAGTCTCGCCATGTTTTAGCGTTTATTGCTTTAGGGTCTCTTTGTACACTTCGTGTCTTAACCCTTAAGTGAAAAAAAAATGGGTTTTGCTATTTTTTTCGGAAACATGTCGAAGGCGCAAATTTGATCAATGCGCCGAAACGGACGATTTTAAAGAGAAGGCGACTAAACAATGATGTTGTACCGGAAAGAAAAGCAGAGGCGGAACCAGAAATTCAAAAATGAATGAATAAACGAAGGACTTATTTTTCCGACGAGACTACCCCCTATAATTGTATCATGGGCTAATCGGTAGCTTCTCTGCCGTAGTGGCAGCCAAAAATATATATTCGAAGCCGTTTTTACATAGCTCCGACGCATGCTACGACAGCCTAACAGAATCCCGAACAAACACGAAGCGTTTATAGTGTCAGTGTGCCGATAGCGCTGCTGAAAATTTTTCCTATGCACAGTGTATAGGACGCTGCCGACCCCTGGTCTAGAATTGTTAAAATGTATTCTATATGTGTGCGTATACTTTTCTCATTTTCTCTTTTTTATATGAAGAATAAATGCCAAGACCTAGACGAGCAAATATAGGTAGGCGAACGCGTAGTACAAATGGGGTATTACAAAGACGATCACGGACTGCAGATGAAGGTAATGCACGAAATAGATCTGTTGACCCTGTACCTGTACTGAATCTTTCACGGCAATCACGAATTTGCAAGCAAATTTGCAAGCAAATTTAAAACAATCGAAGGAAATTTAATATAATTTAAATTTAAAAGAAATCCTTTTTTTTTTTTTAATCATGATCATGATGGGACAAATTTTTGCATCATGATTAGTAATCATGCTCATTCAGCACAACTATCGTATGAAATCCATCAGTG